>JAXCGZ010010164.1:0-7500 GCA_037179515.1 Halocaridina rubra | reverse complement strand
AGTGGCATTCAGATAGAATGCGTTCATTCCTATGTATAACAGATATAAGCTATAAGGTTGGATTCCTTTTAACCTTCTGTGGTGTGTAGTTGGTGGCGCCTTGACTTAGTAATTATAAGTCCTAGGTTAAGTCCCGGTCGGGGTAAATAATGATTCATGTTGTCACATATGTAATGTGCTTATTTGGTTATTGTATGGCCCGAATGAGATTGGGAATTGAATTAAATGCGAAAATGAAGCCACGAGTGAGGTTGGGGAATCTGTAATATGAACATAGCGCCTTGACTTAGTAATTATAAGTCATAGATTCCAGTCCCGGTCGGGGTAAATAATGATTCATATATATATATATATATATATATATATATATATATATATATATATATATATATATATATATATATATATATATATATATATATATATATATATATATATATATATATATATATATATATATATATATATATATATTTATATATAAAGTAAATGTGTGAGGCGATGCAAGCATGTAAAAGCGTATTAAGGGCTATAATGCATTCGTTTTTATACAGTATAAATATATGGCGATGAAGACCTATGTAAGCGTATAATAAGCGTTATATAGATAATATCTTAACTATCAGGTTCGGTAAGCGCTTTTGTTTATTTTATGTGTGCGGACGAACATGTAAGTGTAGTAGTAGTAGTAGTAGTAGTAGTAGTAGTAGTTAAGATATAGGACTATTTAGGCCTCGGTAAGCTCATAAATGCTGCGAAGCTTCTTGTTATTTAATACAGTATATTTGTATTTATGACCACTGAGGCCCTGCTAGCTTTCAGCGCTCTATCATCTATAGGGTTAACTTTCGGTAATTAATTTTTTTGTAAGCGCATAAATGCTGCACGATTTTCTATATATTATATGGTTGTTGCAGCCATCATGGCAGTAAAGGTATTAGCGCTTTATCATCTAAAATATATTAGAATTTCTCGGAAATTTTCTATATTAAATATTTAATTAATTAATTATATAATTAATTATTTATTTAACTATTTATTTATATAGTTTGGTAACTTTTCCTATATTTACATGGGGATGCTATTCATCACTAGTCTCATGGAGGCTGCTAGTGTTTGGTTTTGATTCAATTTTTTTCGGACGAAAGACCATACATACAGAAACACACTCCATTTTTCCTGTTTTCGGATCGGTGATGAGTAGAGTTGGCTTGCTTCTTCGTTGGCCGTGATATTAAGTTTATATATATATATATATATATATATATATATATATATATATATATATATATATATATATATATATATATATATATATATATATATATATATATATATATATATATATATATATATATATATATATAGGCGTCAGGTCGAGGGTTCGCGCCCCGTCACGGTCTGAGGTTAGCAAAGGCATGCACTCAGCGTAAGGATTACATCTGCCAAAACAAGTCCTTCGCAAGAAGGCAACCGTCCTAGCCCTTGGTTGATAAGGGAGTCCGTGACGTAAAACCGGAACCGGAACCATATATATATATATATATATATATATATATATATATATATATATATATATATATATATATATATAATATATATATATATATATATATATATATATATATATATATATATATATATATATATATATATATATATATATATATATATATATATATATATATATATATATATATATATTCAAATAAGCACATTGCCATATGCGAAAACATGAATTATTTTTACCCCGACCGGGACTTGAACCTAGGACACATAATTACTGTGCCAAGGCACTACCAACTACAGCACAGAAGGTCTAAAAGGGAAAGACACCTTACAGTTATATCTGCTATACTAGGAATACACGCATTCTATAGGAATGCCAATCTGTTCATATTAATGTTTCCCCAGCATCACTCGTGGCTTTGTTTTCACATTTAATTCAAGTCTCAATCTCATTTGGAACCAACAATAATCAAATAAGCACAATCCTATATGTGAAAACATGAATATTTATTACCCCTTCCGGGACTTGAACCTAGGACACCTAACTACTGTGCCAAGGTGCTACCAACTATACCACAGAAGGTCTAAAGGGGAAAGAAACCTTACAGCTATATCTGCTATACTAGGAATGAATGCATTCTTTCTAAATGTCACTCTGTTCATATTGCAGTTTCCCTCAATCTCACTCGTGGCTTTGTTTTCAAATTTAAGTAAAATCTCGATCTCATTTGGGATCAACAATAATCAACAGAGCACATTATCATATGAGAAAACATGAATAATTTTACCCCGACCGGGACTTGAACCTAGGACACATAATTACTGTGCCAAGGCGCTACCATCTACACCACAGAAGGTCTAAAATGGAAAGAAACCTTACATCTATATCTGCTATACTAGGAATGAACGAATATGATCTGAATGTCACTCTGTTCATATTACAGTTTCCCCCAACCTCACTCGTGGCTTTGTTTTCACATTTAATTTAAACCTCAATCTCATGGGTCCAACAGTAATCAAATAAGCACATTACCATATGTGAAAACGTGAATAATTACACATAATTACTGTGCCAAGATGCTTCCAGCTACACCACAGGTCTAAAAGGGAAAGAAACCTTACAGCTATATCTGCTATACTAGGAATGAACGCATTCTATCCGAATGCCAATCTGATTATATATATATATATATATATATATATATATATATATATATATATATATATATATATATATATATATATATATATATATATATATATATATATATATATATATATATATATATATATATATATATATATATATATATATATATATATCATACATACATACATATAAATGGCATAGTAAGGGCAGCATATGCATTCTTATCAAATGTAAGGGTGACCTTCAGGCACATGGACAAGGAAATGTTCAGAAATATTTATGTAACCTATGTGAGGCCAAAACTCGAATATGCAGCCCCCTTTTGGAAACCGCACTTGAAAAAACACATAGCTAAGCTTGAAAAAGTTCAAAGACATGCCACGAAACTGGTGCCAGAAATACGCAATCTCAGTTATGATGAGAGGCTGAGGGAATTAGACTTACCATCACTCGAAGCTAGAAGATTGAGGGGGGATATGGTGACAGTCTTTAAATTCCCTCATGGTTGTGATGGAGTGGATAGAGATCGATTTTTTTTATATGACAGGCTCTAGAACTAGAGGTCATAGTTCGAAGCTTCGTAAGAAAACTTCTTTGCAGGATGTAAGGAAATACTTTTTCAGTGTAAGAGTAGTTGATAACTGGAATTCGCTAGGCGAGGAGGTAGTTGATGCTATCTCAATCCATAGTTTTAAGGACAGGTATGATAAGTATCACTAAGTATAAAATGGAACCGATGAGGAGACGGGAAGATACGAGCTTTGGGCTCTTTCCCGTAAACACAATTAGGTAATTGCACACACACACACACACACACACACACACACACACACACACACCCACACACACACACCCCTATATATATATATATATATATATATATATATATATATATATATATATATATATATTTTATTTTTTTTTATGATTGTGACACCAGGACGGGCCAAAAAAAAAAAAATAAAACAGCCCTCATCGGGCCTGAGCACGAAGAATACATAAAGAGAAACAGAGATGGAGAGTGTAATGACTTGTCAGATGTGAAGGGATAAAAGATGTGTGATGAATATACAAGAATATTCAGTGTAGCTGTAGGTATAGAAAAAGAACCGTAACTGAAGGAAGACTTAACACTGAACTGTCCTGGACAGACCTATTTAAGTTCAAAAACCCTTCAGCTGTAGTATCGCAACGGGCGGCTGGTGCTTTGAAGCTTCATAAGAAAACTTCTTTGCAGGATATGAGGAAGTACTGTTTTAGTGTAAGAATAGTTGATGATTGGAAGTCGCTAAGCGAGGAGGTAGTTGATTCTATCTTAGTCCATAGTTTTAAGGATAAGTAATATAAATATCACTAAGTACAAAAATGGAACCGACCAGGAGACGGGGAGTTACGAACATAGGACTTTCCCGTAAGTACAATTAGGTAATTACAATTAGGAGCTAAATAAGGAACGTGATGCCATTACAAGTTCCTTTGCAGATGCAGCAAATCAGTATGTAGCAGTAAAAGAGGCGGTGATGGAAGAAACAGTAATAGAAAAATGAGAGATGTTGTGATTGAATGGGCTAATTCACTGGTCAAAAATGCACTTGATAAAGGAAAGTCAGTAGTAATCTCAGGCATAAGTGAATCTCAGGAGACAATATGGCAGGGGGAGACTTGAACATAATAAATCTAAGGTTTTAAATCTGATAAGAAAGCTTAGAGTAGTATGTGTTCCGGAGAATGCTATAAGCATTAACCAAGTTGGTAAACATTCTAGGAAGGGAAAGACAAGAATAATGAACGTAACTTTAGAAACCTAAAAGACCCTCAAGACCTCAGAACAGTGTTCATTAGACCTTATAAAACACAGGATGAAATGGAAAGGATAAAACCTTGTTGCAAGAAGCTAGAAGGTTAAATGAGGGACGCAGTGAAGAAGAGAAGAGAAAAATTTGTTTCAGAGTTCTTCCATCCAAAGGGGAGATGAAAAAATAATGCTAGAAAATCAGGGAATGCAGCCTCATTAAGATTGCTGTACACAAATGCTGATGGGATAGTTTGTAAAGCAGTAGAATTAAAAGATAGGATTCTCTGCAGCAAGGCAGATATAGTAACAGTTACAAACACAAAGTTAAGTTAGGACATAAACAGTGTCACAGTTTTTCTCAAAGGCTTCAGATTATTAAGGGATGAAAGATGTGAGAAGACTGATGGAGGGATAGTATTGCTCATAAGTGAATGATTTCAGGTTGAAGAAGTATACTCTGCTACAGAAAATGAGTTTTAGGAATTTCTTAAGGAATCAACATAGGCTAGAAGTTTATGAGGAAAAGTTATAGAAGTACTATCGATGTCTCAAACTCAGTTGTTACTCTCGCATGGGAAAGAAAGTGTAGGATTTTGATTATGGAAGATTTTAACCATAGAGAGATAAACTGAATAACTCTTGACCTGCACAGTGGGGAGGAAACATTTGGGGCAAGATTCCTAGATTTTGTACAAGGGAATTTCCTACCCCAACATATACTTGGACTAATGAGGCCTAGGGGTGGGGATGAACCATTACTGCTTGATCTAATATTCACAAATAATGTGTTGGATATTGAAAAAATTGAGTATAAACCATCAATTGCAAAAAGATATCCCTGTGTGTTGTTGATGGAGTATATCATCTAAAATATTCTGACTGAAAGTAGAGGCACCGAGGACATGATGAGGAACTACCCAAAAGGAGATTACATCAAAATTAATGCGCATTTTGCAGTTATTGACTAGGGAACCTTATTGAACAACAGATCTGTACAAGAAGTTTACAAAATCCTTTGTGAGGAACATGAGAAGATAGTCACTTATTGCATTCCTTTCACCAAAATAGAAGTTATTCATGCCAGAGAGAAATGGATCAGTAATGAGTGTAAGAGAGCTAAGGTGTGGAGAGACAAATGCTTGAAAAAGTATAGGAGGAGAAGAAACATGAATGCCTAGCAGGCCTATAAAAGAGGAAGAAACGATCACCTAAGTAAGAGAAGAGAGGCAGAGAGACATTATGGAAGGAATATCACCAGGGAGGCTATAGAAAATCCCAAGCTTTTCCACAGCTTTTATCTGAGGAAAACTGAAGATCAAAGAACAGGTTTTAAAATTAAAAAGAGCAGATGGAAGCATCGCTGAGATGAATGAAAGGACTTGTGAAGAATTGAACAAGGAGTCTCAGTCAGTATTCACAGCAGAAAATACCCCACCCTCTAAGGTTGAAGAGATAGGAGTTCATGGGCCGGTACTGGAGAATATCATCTTTTCAGCCACACAGGTATGCAGAGTTTTGATGCATTTAGATGCTCATAAAGCTACAGGTCCTGCTGATATATTTCCTTACTTACTTAAGGAATGCGCTAAACCAATATCGGTATGCTATTCATAATTTTTGAAAAGTCGCTGGAATCTGGGGAGATTCCAAGGCTCTGGAAACAAATGAATGTGTTACCTATTCTCAAAAAGGGAAGGAGGGATATATTTCTAAACAATAGGACTGTTTCCTTGACCACCATAGCTTGCAAAGTTAAGGAGAAACTACCAAGAAAACAAGTCTCTCCTCACTTGGAATCCTTCAACTTTTTGTCAGTGAGACAACATGGCTTCATAGAAGGCAAAACAACCGTAACAAACTTATTAGAATTTTATGATGAAGTAAGCTGAATCTTAGAGGAAAGAGATGTCTGGGGAGATTGCATATTCCTAGCTTTTCAGAAGGTATTTGATACTGTTCCACACGGGAGACTTATTAAGAAACTGCAAGTAATGGCGAGAATAGGTGGAAATGTTTTGGAATGAAATAAATCTTCCAAAGAAGGAGGAGAACAGAGGGTTAGAGTAAGATACTCAATGTCTTAATGGAGAAGAGTTAGTAGTCGGTTTCACGGGGTTCAGTTTTAGGATCACATTTGTTCTTTGAATACGTAAATGACGTACAGGCATCTGTAAATTCATTCTTGAATATGTTTGCAGATGATGTAAAGATTGTGAAGAAATTAATACACGAGAACAACTGTAGAGAACTTCAGGAAGACCTATGTAGTCTGCAGGAGTAGTCATAAAAATGGCTAATGAAATTCAATACTTCTAAACATAAGGAAATGAGAATACAAGTGCGAGAAGACCCAAGCTTGGATACTCAATGAGTAGGAGCAAAACTTCAAGAGACGGAGAATGAGAGAGAGCTAGGAGTACACATACAGGGAGATTTGTCTCAGGAAAGGCATATAAATGGCATAGTAAGGGCAGCATATGGTGTCTTAGCAATTGTAAGAGTAGCCTTGAGACATATGGACAAAAAACTGTTCTGAAATATTTGTATATCTTATGTGAGGCCAAGGCTTGAAAATGCAGCCCCTATTGAAATCCGCACTTGAAAAACCACACAAATAAGGTGGAAAAAGCTCAGAGACATGCAACGAAACTGGTACCAGAAAGACGCAATCTCAGTTGTAAGGTGAGGCAGAGGGAATTAGATTTACAATAGATCGAAGCTAGAAGAATGGGGGGATATTACGATGGTTTTAAAATTTATTCATGTCTTTGACAGTGTAGATAGGGATCGATATTTTGATATGGCTAGTTCTAGAAACAGAGGTGGTAGTGTGAAGCTTCATAAAAACCTTCTTTGCAGGATGTAAGGGAGTACGTTTTTAGTGTAAGAGTAGTTGATGATTGGATTTCGCTAAGCGAGGAGGTAGTTAATGCTAACTTAATTAATCTTTTTAAGGACAAATATGATAAGCATCACTGAGCAGAAAAATGGAACCGACCTGAGACGGGGAGTTAGGGTTCTTTCCCGTAAACTCAGTTAGGTAATT
>JAXCGZ010010163.1:32500-40000 GCA_037179515.1 Halocaridina rubra | reverse complement strand
GAGGATGGACGTGGAATGCTGACGTCCATATGTTTCTTGAGAATGGTTACGCATTGCGGTGATCTTGAAAAGAACGTTAGAATAGCCAAAATGTTAGAGAAAAATATTCTTGCGTTCAGCGTAATACTTGCTGTATTTCTAATTATTAAATCAAGTTGACATGCATAACAGTGAATGAAGTGTGTATTACGATAAGCTGCTTTTATTTTTACTTGAACTCCTGCTTTTAGCCTTTCATGACATTTGAACCACTAGATTTTTTTTTTTTATGATTGTGACACCAGAATGGGCCAAAAAAAATTATAATATAAAACAAGCCCTCATTGGGCCTGGGCACGAAGAATATTATTAAGTAAAGAGAAAGAGATGGAGAGTGTAATGACTTGTCAGATGTGAAGGGATAATAAAAGATGTGTGATGAATATCCAAGAATATTCAGTGTAGGTGTAGGCATAGAAAAAGAACCGTAACTCAAGGAAGACTTAACATCGAACTGTCCTGGACAGACCTATTTAGGTTCAAAAAACCTTCAGCAGTAGTATCGCAACGGGCGGCTGATGTGTGAGCTATCAGTTTTTGCCCATTTTCTTGAAGGATTATGTCTAATTGTTCTAGAATACGTTATGGTATGCCATCTGCAGTTTGATTTTCTGGAATAAATAATCCTAGAAAACTCTCAAATATGTCTCCATTCAACACGTACCGTAGAACAATAAGAGTGTGTTCCGAAACATCTGTTGTGTCATCAGCCATGACAGCTACAAAGGATGCTACTCTAATTTTTGTCCTTATCTCCTCGTGGTATATTTGTAGCAGGCAGTCAAGTATCTTATTTTGAATGACCTCAGAAACACTTTTGAAGTCCGTACTGGTTTCTTAGTGATTCTCAGATCTGGATCTAATTTAAATGCAAAATTTATTAAACCTCTAAATAGCCTCTGGATTTACCGAATCGTGTTTTTCATCATGTCCACGTAAGGGAGTTTCAAAGTTTCCACAAAAGATAATTCAGTATATTATTTAGGATAAAATTGCATGGTTCATTTTAACCTTTATGTTATGCTCATTGATTAAAAGTCTGTACACCTCACTAACTTTCTCCTTAATATTCACGTTTCCTAAAAGTGACAGTGAAACTTCATTTTCAACGTGGTTCTTTGGCTTCTCATGTTTTTCAATTTTTTCTTTCAGTTTGTTTATATTTTTAAAACCGTCTCTTGTCCACGTTACATCACCTCCAAACAGCAAACACGGGAAGCAAAACAATAAATTTTTTACTACACAGCCGCAAAGCAAACTTTTCCGTTGGTACCATTCAGAACTGAAGCTACGAATATATGTCTAGTTGTTTATTCCTGGCTGAGGTATTTGAATACCAGGTGTTGAAAGCTACGAATATACGTCTTGTTGCTGTTTATTCCTGGCTGAGGCATTTGAATACCAGGTATTGAACGGCTTCTTTTCTTAAGTGTAGCTTTTTCATGGAGAGACAACTGTGAAACCTTAAGCTGTTGAAGTTCACTTACAGGCAGAGAATTTATTTCTTTGGGATGCAAGGAAGCCATGGTTAAATTATTTAATTATTCTGTAAAATAAAAGAACTGGAGGGCACTGCTGGGCTGGCCCCCTCCCGGAGGACACCACCAGGCTGGCCCCCTAACGGAAAGCGCCGCAGGGCTGGCCCCCTCCCGGAGGGCGCCGCCGGGCCGGCCCCCTCCCCGGAGGGCGCCTCCGGGCTGGCCCCCTCCCAGAGGGCGCCGCCGGGATTGTTGCCCTCCCGGAGGGCACCGCCGGAATTGTCCCCCTCCCGGAGGGCGCCGCCAGGCTTGCCCCCCTCCCGGAGGGCGCCGCCTGGCTTGCCCCCCTCCCGGAGGGCGCCGCTGGGTTTGCCCCCCTCCCGGAGGGCACCGCTAGGCTTGCCCCCCTTCCGTAGGGCACCGCTGTGTTTGCCCCCCTCCCGGAGGGCGCCGCTGGGCTTGCCCCCTCCTACTGTCTAGGTAAGGAGGCAAGAGGAAAGAAAGAAGAAATTGGTAGGTTAAGGGAAGGAAGAAGAAACAAGAGGCTTTGTCTCCTAGGGTAAGAGTAGGAGGAGGAGAAGAAAAGAGAGAGAAGACGAGGAATCATTTCCCAGCAACGTTATCTTGTGAGTTGTTTCTTCTGTTCATTTTCTTCTTCTTCTTCTTCGTCTACATATTTTCCCACTTTTATGTGGGGTCGATGTTTCTGGCCAGTGTTCTCCATATGTTCCTTTCCCATACCTCATCACCCAACAAACCTTTAGACCTCAGGTCGTCATTGATGCAATCCATCCACCTACGCTTTGGTCTCTCCCTCCCTCCCCTACCCTGTATATCCATTTCCTTCACCCTCCTCCCAACATACTGTTCATCCCTCCTAACGACATGACCATACCATCTTAGTCTACTTTCTTGTATCTTATCTGATATGTCTTTAACTTCTGAGGTACGTCTAATTACCTCGTTTCTGATCTTATCGCTTCTTGTCACCCCACACATCCATCTCAACATCCTCATCTCTGCCACATCCAATTTTTTCTCTTGTGTCTTCTTTATTGCCCATATCTCTGCTCCATACATCATCGCATGTCTCACAACTGTCTTATGCGCTTTACCCCTCAACTTAATCCCTATTCTCCTGTCGCACAGTACCCCAGACACTTTCTTCCAGTTCTTCCATCCTGCTTGTATTCTGTGGGTTATTTCTGACTCTAGGTCACCATCCTCTGCTACTGTTGATCCCAACTACTTGAATTTTTCAACTCTTTTCAACACCTCCCCCTGCAAATTGACCTCCTCATCATCATCTTTCAACCTCAAGTACTCTGTCTTCTTCCTGCTGATTGTCAGTCCTCTATCCTCCATCAATCTTCTCCACTCCTCAAGCTTCTCCTCCACCACCTCTTGTCTGTTGCGTCACAGTACAATGTAATCTGCAAAGAGCATACACTATGGTGGCTGATCTCTAATACCCAGGGTTACTACATCCAAGACCAGATCAAATAGATATGGACTCAAAGCAGACCCTTGATGCAGACCAACATTTACAGAGAGACTATTTGTCAAGCCCACACTGCTCTTAACATTTGCCTCTGCCCTCTCATACATATCTTGGATGATTCTTACATATTTCTCGAGGACTCCCTTTTCTCTATTACACCTACACACCTCTTGACATGGTACTCGATCTTATGCCTTTTCCAGGTCAATAAAGACCATATGCAGTCCTTTCTGTTTCTCCCAATGCTTTTCCATCATTTGTCTCAAGGCAAATATGGCATCCACTGTCCCTCTTCCAGGCATGAAGCCAAACTGTTCATCCCCAATTGTCGTTACCTCTCTGAGTCTTCTCTCTATGATCTTCTCCCATATCTTCATAATATGACTTAACAACTTTATACCTCTATAGTTTCCACACTTCTGAATGTCTCCCTTCCCTTTATAGACTGAAATGATTAGGCTTCCTCTCCTCTCCTCTTACATCTTTTACTGACTAAAGATCTTATGCATTAAGTCCCACAAGGTATCTATGCCTTCCTCTTCAAGACTCTTCCATACCTCCACTGGCATCTTATCAGGTCCTGCTGCCTTTCCATTTTTCATTTTCCTTACTGCCCATTCTACCTCTCCTCTAGTCACTGTTGTTGTAACTGCTTCATTTGGAAGGTCATCTTCATATACTGCTCTTGGATTCTCTTCATTTAGTAATCTTTTAAAATAAGTTTCCCATCTGCTTTTTGGTTCATCCTCTTCTGCTAGAACTACTCCATAGTTATCTTTTATTTGTCTTACTTGGGTGAAGTCCTTGGATGCAGCATCTCGGGCCTTGGCAACTCGAAATATTTTCTTCTCTCCTTTTGGTGTTTCCAACTCTTCATAGACTTCATTCAATTTCTCTGCCTTTGCTTTTGCTACTGCTCTCCTTGCCTCTTTCTTTGCCTGCTTGTACTCTTCTATACCTTGCTCCAGGCCTGATAAATCTGCCTTTTTCTTAGCTTCTTTCTTGTTCTTCACCCATTCTTGCACTTCCTCATTCCACCACCATGACTCTTTATTATTTGGGGGTTTCCTTCCTGATAACTTTCCAAGTACCTCCTCACCAACCCTCAAAATCACCTTTCCTCCGGGAGGGGGGCAAGCCCGGAGGTGCCCTCCGGGAGGGGGTAAGCCCGGTTGGGCCCTTCGGGAGAAGGCAAGCCCGGTGGCGCCTTCCGGGAGGGGGCAAGTCCGGCAGCGCCCTCCGGGAGGGAGGCAAGCCCGGTTGCGCCCTCCAGGTGGGGGCAAGCCCGGCAGTGCCCTCCGGGAGGGGGCAAGCCTGGCGGCGTCCTCTGGGAGGGGGCAAGCCCAGCGGCGTCCTCCGGGAGGGGGCAAGCCAAGCGGCGCTCGCCGAGAGGGGGATAAGCTCGGCGGCGCCCTCTGGGAGGGGGGGACGCCCTGGGGTGCCCACCTAGAGGGGGCAAGCCCGGTTGTACCCTCCGGGAGGGGGGCAAGCCCGGCGGTGCCTTCCGGGAGGGGGTAAGCCCAGTTGGGCCCTTTGGGAGGGGGCAAGCCCGGCGGCGCTCACCGAGAGGGGAATAAGCCCGGTGGCGCCCTCCGGGAGGGGAGGACGCCCTGGGGTGCCTACCGAGAGGGAGGCAAGCCCGGCGGTGCCCTCCGAAATGGGGTAAACCCGGTAGGGCCCTTCGGGAGGGGGTAAGCCCGGTTGGGCCCTTCGAGAGGGGGCAAGCCCGGTGGTGCCCTCCGGGAGGGGGCAACCCTGGCGGCGCCCTCCGGGAGCTGGCAAGGCCGGTGGCGCCCTCCTGGTTGGGGCAAGGTTGGCGGTGCTCCGGGAGGGGGCAAGCCCGGCAGTGCCCTCCGGGAGGGGGGCAAGCCTGGCGGCTCCCTCCAGGAGAGGGCAAGCCCGGCAGCGTCCTCCGGGAGGGGGGCAAACCTGGAGGCGACCTCAGGGAGGGGTCAAGCCCAGCGGCACCCTCCGGAAGGGGAGGAGGGCAGGCCCCCGCCGCGGCCTCCGGGAGGAGGGCAGGCCCCCGCCGCGGCCTCCGGGAGGAGGGCAGGCCCCCGCCGCGGCCTCCGGGAGGAGGGCAGGCCCCCGCCGCGGCCTCCGGGAGGAGGGCAGGCCCCCGCCGCGGCCTCCGGGAGGAGGGCAGGGCCCCGCCGCGGCCTCCGGGAGGAGGGCAGGGCCCCGCCGCGGCCTCCGGGAGGAGGGCAGGCCCCCGCCGCGGCCTCCGGGAGGAGGGCAGGCCCCCGCCGCGGCCTCCGGGAGGAGGGCAGGCCCCCGCCGCGGCCTCCGGGAGGAGGGCAGGCCCCCGCCGCGGCCTCCGGGAGGAGGGCAGGCCCCCGCCGCGGCCTCCGGGAGGAGGGCAGGCCCCCGCCGCGGCCTCCGGGAGGAGGGCAGGCCCCCGCCGCGGCCTCCGGGAGGAGGGCAGGCCCCCGCCGCGGCCTCCGGGAGGAGGGCAGGCCCCCGCCGCGGCCTCCGGGAGGAGGGCAGGCCCCCGCCGCGGCCTCCGGGAGGAGGGCAGGCCCCCGCCGCGGCCTCCGGGAGGAGGGCAGGCCCCCGCCGCGGCCTCCGGGAGGAGGGCAGGCCCCCGCCGCGGCCTCCGGGAGGAGGGCAGGCCCCCGCCGCGGCCTCCGGGAGGAGGGCAGGCCCCCGCCGCGGCCTCCGGGAGGAGGGCAGGCCCCCGCCGCGGCCTCCGGGAGGAGGGCAGGCCCCCGCCGCGGCCTCCGGGAGGAGGGCAGGCCCCCGCCGCGGCCTCCGGGAGGAGGGCAGGCCCCCGCCGCGGCCTCCGGGAGGAGGGCAGGCCCCCGCCGCGGCCTCCGGGAGGAGGGCAGGCCCCCGCCGCGGCCTCCGGGAGGAGGGCAGGCCCCCGCCGCGGCCTCCGGGAGGAGGGCAGGCCCCCGCCGCGGCCTCCGGGAGGAGGGCAGGCCCCCGCCGCGGCCTCCGGGAGGAGGGCAGGCCCCCGCCGCGGCCTCCGGGAGGAGGGCAGGCCCCCGCCGCGGCCTCCGGGAGGAGGGCAGGCCCCCGCCGCGGCCTCCGGGAGGAGGGCAGGCCCCCGCCGCGGCCTCCGGGAGGAGGGCAGGCCCCCGCCGCGGCCTCCGGGAGGAGGGCAGGCCCCCGCCGCGGCCTCCGGGAGGAGGGCAGGCCCCCGCCGCGGCCTCCGGGAGGAGGGCAGGCCCCCGCCGCGGCCTCCGGGAGGAGGGCAGGCCCCCGCCGCGGCCTCCGGGAGGAGGGCAGGCCCCCGCCGCGGCCTCCGGGAGGAGGGCAGGCCCCCGCCGCGGCCTCCGGGAGGAGGGCAGGCCCCCGCCGCGGCCTCCGGGAGGAGGGCAGGCCCCCGCCGCGGCCTCCGGGAGGAGGGCAGGCCCCCGCCGCGGCCTCCGGGAGGAGGGCAGGCCCCCGCCGCGGCCTCCGGGAGGAGGGCAGGCCCCCGCCGCGGCCTCCGGGAGGAGGGCAGGCCCCCGCCGCGGCCTCCGGGAGGAGGGCAGGCCCCCGCCGCGGCCTCCGGGAGGAGGGCAGGCCCCCGCCGCGGCCTCCGGGAGGAGGGCAGGCCCCCGCCGCGGCCTCCGGGAGGAGGGCAGGCCCCCGCCGCGGCCTCCGGGAGGAGGGCAGGCCCCCGCCGCGGCCTCCGGGAGGAGGGCAGGCCCCCGCCGCGGCCTCCGGGAGGAGGGCAGGCCCCCGCCGCGGCCTCCGGGAGGAGGGCAGGCCCCCGCCGCGGCCTCCGGGTGGAGGGCAGGCCCCCGCCGCGGCCTCCGGAAGGAGGGCAGGCCCCCGCCGCGGCCTCCGGGAGGAGGGCAGGCCCCCGCCGCGGCCTCCGGGAGGAGGGCAGGCCCCCGCCGCGGCCTCCGGGAGGAGAGCAGGCCCCCGCCGCGGCGTCCGGGCTGAGGGCAGGCCCCGCCGCGGCGTCCGGGTGGAGGGCAGGCCCCGCCGCGACCTCCCTTGCAAATTTTACACACATCGATCAAATACTATTTTCCCAATATCCACGTTGGAGAGCAGGTACGATATAGCTTTCTCGAAGACGAGTTTCTTGGTTTGTGAATTCTCGTAGGTTGCAACCGTCTATAGTCCGGAGGTTAAACAAACTCTGACGAATAGGATCTTTCTCGGAAAAGACGATGATTATGAAGTGCTACTTTCGCCTCCAGAGAAGACGATAATTTCTTCCAAGAGTGTCTTCAGCTTATGGTTCTTTGACACAAGTTTCCTGAAGACTTGAAGTGCGAACTTTCGAAGGCTTCATGCCTCCATCGTCCGGCAAGTGAAGAAGCATTGGTAAATGGAACCCTTTTGGAAAAATATGATGGTAGGGAAGCTCAGCTTCCACGGGGACAAAATAATTTTCTCCGTAAGGAAGTCTTCAAAAACCAGTGCTTGATATTTGTTGATCCTCGGTGCCTGTCCGAGGAATCTGTAGATATGAATGGAAGTAAGGGAATCTTCTTACATTTAGTGTCTATGGAAGGCATCGGAGAAAACTGCAAGATATAT
>JAXCGZ010010163.1:17500-25000 GCA_037179515.1 Halocaridina rubra | reverse complement strand
TGATAATAATAATAATAATAATAATAATAATAATAATAATAATATAATAATAATAATAATAATAATAATAATAATAATAATAATAATAATAATAATAATAATAATAATAATAATATTGCTGGCTGCATCTACCGCTACTACTACTACTACTACTACTACTACTACTACTACTACTACTACTACTACTACTACTACTATTACTATATACTACTACTATTAATAATAATAATAATGATAATAAAAACATTCATAAGCCAGAAGAGTAGAAATTAAAATCATTAACAATAACAACTACAACAACGACAACAGTCTTTGACGTCAATGAAACTGACCATTAAAATATAATAACAACAAAGTTAATAATAAAAAATGAATATAGATTATGAGCATAATGATATTCATATTAGGAACCAAACGAGGGCAATAAATAAAAAAATCTGCAATAGATATAAAAATATAAAAATAAATAAAATGAGCATTCATTCCGAACGCTTTCTATATTGTCATATAATGACTTCTTGGTAACTCGATCCTAGTTGCCATATTTCATTATATATTTCAATTATTTTTTTAATAGTATATTTTTTGACCTTTCAGGGTAAAAATCTACCAGTTTGTTTATTTTTGTATATAATTATTATATTAATTGATTTATGCAATATCTATTTATTTCTGCATTTTAATTCTATTCTCAACTTGTACTTCATATATTATATTCATCTGGACAGAGAGCAGATTTAACCACAGCAATAAAAAAAATATACATTTATTGCTAATAGGCAACTCAGTTAGAGTTGCCAAGTCCATCTACATATTTATTTTTTATGTCATCTTTATCTTTTAAGGTAAGCATAGACCATTATATTTTTATTTTCTTTTGGGATCCTAAGAAAACCTATCTTATATATTATTTTCGATTCAGCAAAAAGTAGATTTAACTATCTCTTTTAAAAATACAGATATATTGCTAACTGGTAACTCGATATCCCTAGAGACTATTATAAGTTGAATATTTTATTCCTTATTTATATGATATTAACCAAAAGACAAAAGCAAAACCAATGTATTTATTTATTAATTGACTCATTAATACATTTATACAGTTATTTTATGCATATTGATACATATTTATATAAATTTTCTTTTAAATACCTAGAAGGATATAAGCATTTATAAGAAATAAATGTTTTATTATATTAATATTTATTCTAATGAAATGTACCAGGACACAGAAAGTGAAATAAATATATAAATGAACTAATTAATATATATATATATATATATATATATATATATATATATATATATATATATATATATATATATATATATATACTCTGTCAATATAGTAATACTGGTTTCACATGGATAAAGCAAATGTTTTTGTTATTATTATTATTATTATTATTATTATTATTATTATTATTATTATTATTATTATTATTATTATTATTATTATTATTATTAGCAGCAGCAGCAGCAGCAACAGTAGTAGTAGTAGTAGTAGTAGTAGTAGTAGTAGTAGTAGTAGTAGTAGTAGTAGTAGTAGTAGTAGTAGTAGTAGTAGTAGTAGTAGTTGGTAAGATTAAGTTGCACCTTAAGACTCCAATGTTATCAATGCATATAAAAACGAGAGAGAGAGAGAGAGAGAGAGAGAGAGAGAGAGAGAGAGAGAGAGAGAGAGAGAGAGAGAGAGAGAGAGAGAGAGAGAGAGAGAGAGAGATTTATTTTATTTTATTAATTTATTGCGCCAAGGCGTCAGACATTACATGAGTTCATACAAATAATGCTTCAAATGGAAGCATTGAACATGGTTTACAGGGAGGTGTACATATTGAAAAAACATTGCTGCATGCTAACACACAACTCACAGAATGGCAGCACAGAGTACATTATATGCAAAAGTAAAGCTCAGAGAAACGCAGAATGCACAAACAGAATTATATAGCAACATACAGAAAATATATGTATAATTCAATATAATTAATGGCCACCAAAGTGAGGAAAACGAGCAAGAATAACATCAAGGTTGTCATCATTAAGTAAAAATGAGCAGATCTGTATTAAGTTCTGACCTCGTGGTAAAACATCTCTCACTGCGGGGCATTGAAGACAATAGTGGTCAAGAGTGTTAGCATTAGTTCGGTCGCATTATGTACAGGAGGTGTACTGTGGCATATCTAGAGTCTGGGAGACCTGCCATAAAGGCCGATACCCCATTCTGAGCCGAGCACTAACTACATTGTTTTTCCGCACCATTAACCCGTGTCTGCGATACTTGTAGCGACTGTGAAGGAAGTGATCATGGTGCTGTATGGACACACTGTTGGCCCTCTCCGTGTCCCTGCGCTGGACCATCATGGCAAACCCAGCTGAGTAGATGATGTTACGTAGGCATCGGAGGGAGGGCTCAGCGTCCACAGCATGCCCATCCAGCATACAGGCCGCCTTGGCAAGACGATCCGCTGTGTCGTTGCCAGTCAGCCCAATGTGGGATGGAGTCCACACAAATGACACAACAAGAGAAGCATCCCGAGCGGCTGCGAGGCGACATAGTATATCTCCCACAGCACGGCCACAGATAGGTCTTGGCGAGGATAGGGCTTGTAGGGCCGATTGGGAGTCACAAATTATTACCCCATTCACTCGTCGTCGAACAAGGAGAGTCACGGCATCCAAGATGGCATTCAGTTCACAGTAGGTGGAGCTCGACGAGGTGGGTAGTCTACGGCCAATCCATGAATCAGCCGGCACAGGCGGCTCCATGGTGGGGGAAAACACAGCACATGCCGCCCTCCCATCTGCTTGCACAGAACCATCAACATAGACGTGGTGTGCTGCAGGGACAGACGTGGATACATCAGCGATAGTCTCCAGAGCTAACTGTCTCTGCAAGGGGGGATAGACATCCTTCGAGGTCGGTGTATATGTGACAGCGGGGAGGGGGACACGCCAGGGTGGTAAATCTGGGACAGCCGCCTGCACTGGCAGGTCGATGTCAAGGCCACGGAGAATGTCACTCACCACCCTGATAAGGTTATGACCTCCTGCTCGAAGTGGGAGCCTGGGTGCGTCTGGATCAAGGGACGTCCTCATGACAGCAGAGAAGTACGGAGCAAGAAAGGGGTAGTGAAGACACTTAACAGTAAAATAGGATACATTGGCATAAATCCTCTCCGCAAGAGGGGGTAAGTTGAGCTCCAACTGCATACTCACAATACGGGTAGAGAGAGAACATCCCAAGATAAATCTCATGACTCGATTCTGGAACTTTTCAAGTGGCTCGAGAGCTGGTTTAGGAAGTTGACACAAGGCAGGAGACAGATAGTCAACCACTGACCGAAGTAGTAGGATGTAGAGGGTCCTCGCCACTGGGATGGAGACTCCTGCAGCATTGTTGGCAAGCCACTTGACAGGTGCAAAGCGGGGCTCCAGACGGTCAAGAAGGCTCTTCACAAAGGGATGAATTCGTTGACGAGCAGGTATAGCTGGGGTGATCCGGACAGGTGCACCTAAATACGTGTACTGTGTGCAGTGAGGGATGACATTACCACCCATGGCGAATGCGGGCAGTGCTCTGCAGTTGCGTGAAGTAAAAATCCTGCTTTTTTCTGGGGAGATAATAAGGCCACAGGAGGTAACAGACACGTAAAAGTCATGGAGCATGTGCTGAAGGTCGTGAGTTGAGGTCGTGTGGATGCATATGTCGTCCGCATAGCAGGTAACTGTAGTACCGGGGATGACAGGAAGGAGGGAGAGTAGACGATGCATAAGGATATTGAATAGAAAAGGACTTAGCACACCCCCCTGAGGAGTACCCAGTTCAAACCGTTCATAGGAGCTATACGACCCTTTAAAAAGGACGCTTGATGTTCTGTTGCAGAGATATCCCCGTATCCATTTCAGTATGTTCCCCCGAACTCCAAAGTCCACCAGCTGGTCAAGAATAATTTCCTTGTTGGCTATATCGAAGGCAGATTTGAGGTCCAGGAAGGCGACCACACTGGTGGGAGAAAGACGGGTGTAGAGTTCAGCGAGGCAGTGATGTGTGCTCCGTTGTGGGAGGAAACCATAAAGACTGGGGGAGAGTTTATCCTGTAGACGGTGCATGAGCCGGGCAAGAAGGATGCGTTCAAACACTTTGCTGAAGCAGGAGGTGAGGGAGATAGGCCTAAATTTGTCGGTTCCAGGTTTTGGTAGAGGAATAATAGTGCTTCTGGTCCAGGCAGAGGGCACATGCCCCAAGCAAAAGCAAAGATTGAAGAGGCGCAGTAGGGGGTTACCAGGAACTTTCTGAAGAAGACGGAGAACTTGATATGTAAGACCATCCTCCCCAGGGGCAGTAGCCTTAATCCTAGCAAGAGCACGTCGTAGTTCATCCTCTGTGAATGGGATGTCATCCTCTTCATCCGTCTGTAGTAATGCACCCATTAGGCGGAGGTTACGAACACTGCGGTGGGTGGAGAGTGCCTCTTGAACGTTCCCGGGAAGGTTGCAAGTTTGTGACTGTGCTGACCAGGTAGTAATGAGGTCCTGAGCGTACTCAAGTGGACTGTGGTGTAGAGCACAGGTGGGTTTCTTCTTGACAGCCTTCCCTATAAGATGCCACATAGTCCCAGCGCTAGTCTGATGGTTAATACTATCCGTAAATTTCTGCCAATACTCCGTATGCACACACTTCTGCAGGGCAACTAGATCATCCCTCGCCAACTGATATTGGTGCAGGTGGTCAGGGGTGGGCTGTCCTTGAAAGGAGAGTCCAGCATCCACAGCTGTCCTTTCCGCCTGGGCAATACGCTGATCCAAAGTCCAGGAATGGGCCTCAGGGCGACGTGGAACGTGTGGTCTGAGAACATAATGCGTGTAGAAGTCATGTGTAGAATCCACCAGTGAGTTGTATAAGCTGTCTGGAGAAAGGAGATCAAAAGTGGGAAGGAGGTGAGAGATAAAGGAAATATAAGTGGGACAGTATTTGGGAGGGATAGAGATGCGGGTGCGGTGATGGGAGAGGGTAGCTGGAGTCTGAAGTATGGAGTATTTCAGGCTAAGGGCAACATGGTCAGAAAAGAGAGAAGGGATAGAAGAGCAGGAGACATTAGGTTCCACAAGGCCAGCTGTGAGAATGTGATCTACAGTACCCCCACGAGCGTGTGTGGCACCACCAGTATCCCAGCGGGTGAGGCGGTAGCGGCGGATGTAGTCGAGCAGAGGCTTGCCACCGCGATTGGGAGTGAGAGATGAGTCACCAAGGGCGGGGTGTCTGGCGTTAAAATCCCCCATATAGATCATTCCACTGTCTGTAGGTATTGGAAGGGCTGGTAGATTAATTACACCTGGGGCAGAGTAGACATTGCACAATCGAAGAGTACCATTCCCGACAGTGATTTCAAAGAGCTGAAAGGTCATATCAACTTGTGCAGAAGAACCAAGGAGCATGTGAGGTATGGAGGAATGAATGTAGGTAATGAGTCCTCTTCTGGTATAATGCACATATGAAACATACCCTGTGAGCATAGGAGCCTCCTCCCCTGGTGGTGCACCACCAGGAAAAGCCTCTTGTATGAAAATAACCTGCGGATGATGACGATAAACATAGGCTCTAAGTGCAGTGAGTTTAGGAGAGTGTCTAATTCCAAAGGCATTCCAAGAGATTGCATGAAATTGTATGCGACTAGCGAATCTTATTCTTATTTTTGCGGAAGGCAGAAGTGGGCGGGGCACTGTCAGACAGAGCATGGGATGAAGAAGACCTGGGCTGCACATCAGTCAACTTCTCAAGGTGGGAGACGACCTTATTAAACTTGTCAGTGAGAGTCGTGATGGTGTCAACAACAGCTTGATGAGACTCGACCAAACTTGCGAGAGTCCTTTCCATTGTATCTTGCTGGGTGACCATACTGTCAATGCGGGCACCTATGGTATCAAGGCGAGCTGTGAGAGCTGTACAGCGGGACTCCAGGGTAGCAACAGCCTTACGGAGAGCAATGATGTCAGCAGAGTCAGGAGGACGTAGAGAGGAAGGTGCGGCGATGGGCGGTGGCGGGGGCAGCGGAGCGCGCTCTGGTGGTGTGGCATGAGACCGTCTAGCACAGCCATGCCAGACGTTGACCCCAGGCATGTTGCACCGAACACACTTCCACTGTGAAGTGTCCGGCGGAGGCTGAGACGTGGATCCAGAAGCAGTATCACAAGCAGCGGCAGCAGCAGATGAGGCAGGTATACGGTGCGGGCAGGAGCGTGTGTCATGGGCAGCAGCACACCATGCACATCTGGCCGGAGCAAAACAATAGCGTGAGATATGGCCAATACCCCAGCATTTAAAACACCAAGGCTGCTCGTCCTTCATCCTGCGCAATTCACAGGAAGGGAGGCAAGGGAGAAAGGAAAACTCAACGACTGGTGGGGGTGGTTCAGGGAGACTCCAGGTGATGGCAATACGGTTGATGGGCTCCCCGTCCTGAAGGAACCGTCGAGCAGTGTGCACTCCTGGTAGCTCCTTGGCAAGGGAAGGGTCAAGTGCAATAGGGTAGCGAGTAACGAGGTATGTTGGGAACTTACGGGGCCGCTCAGTTGAGTCCTGAATATCGCAACGTAGAGAAAGAAAATCCCCACTCGTGACCCTGTCAATGATGTCCTTGCGACGCCTCGAGATGTAGACAAAGCGTGATGTAACCGAAGACATCTTCACCTCAGCCAGCTCCCGATTGAGACGAAAAGTTTTGGTGACATCAGTAAGCCAACGAAGCTTCACTTCACTGGAGGGATTTTCTTGGAAGCCCAGCTTGACATAATCTGCCCGAGGAGCAAAGGCTGGGGCAGCAGATGAGAGCGACGAGAGTGCAGCTGACTGGAGTGATGAAGAGGTAGCTGAAGGAGGTAACAAAGGTACAGCAGGAGGAAGAGGGCAGGGCAGGGGACTGCCAGAGGTTGCATGTGGAACAGCATCCTTGTCTGTCTTGTGAGTTTTGGCAGCAGGCGACGTTGAGGCACTGCTGGAATCAGACCCATCGTCTATGGGGCGTTTAGAGGAGGCAGAGTTCAGTAGTTGAGGATGAGGGTGAGAGCACATAGCCCCAGCTGGTGGCTGCTGATGTCTACATGGTGGAAGAGTAGGCCAATCCCGCATATCCTGGCCATCCTCGTCACACAGGGCTGTGTCGGCCTCGATATCCGCCAAGGAGGATGGTCCTGAATAGTCCATGATATCCGGGGAGGTGGCAACACTAGCTTGGAGAGACGTCAACGAGAGGGGGAAGCAACATGACGTCACCCCACGTCGTACTGCGCATGCGCAAATCCGAGTCCGCCAAACGAATGGGGTCTTACCACTGGCAGATAGCTTTTTCTCGAAACTACAGACTAAGTCCAAAAAGACCCCAAAAAGCACTGTTGACACTAAAATGATGTCTGTATCTTACTATGAATCTCGCCACGGTGAGGAATCAAACTGCGCTGTAGAACCCTCAGAAATCAGCAATAACTGTAGAGATTACACAGTCG
>JAXCGZ010010163.1:10000-12500 GCA_037179515.1 Halocaridina rubra | reverse complement strand
GAAAGAGTGATACGAGATTGATTACGAGTAACAGATGAAGGTTGTGAAGAAAAGGCAGAGGAAAAGTGAAGGGTAGAATCATCGGCAAAGGCATGAAGAAGAGAGGAAGATGGGGACTGTAGAAGATCATTGATGAAGAGAAGGAAGAGAGTAGGTGAAAGAACAGAGCCCTGTGGAACACCACTGGAAACAGAGAAAGGGCTAGATGTCGCGCCATCAACAACTACAGATATAGAACGGTCAGTGAGAAAACTGGAAATCAGAGAACAGAAAGAAGGGGTAAAGCCGTAGGCAGGGAGTTTGGCCAACAGAGCCTTGTGCCAGACTCTGTCAAAAGCCTTAGAGATATCAAGGGCGACGACAAAGGATTCCCCATAGTTCCTCAGAGAAGATGACCATACATGAGTAAGATAGGACAGGAGATCACCAGTGGATCTTGCCTTGCGGAAGCCGTACTGGTGATCGGAGATAAGTGAGTTAGATTCAAGGCGTTTCAAGAAGTGAGCATTGAGCAAAGTTTCGAAAACTTTAGCAATAGAGGAGGTTAGAGCAATAGGTCGGTAGTTAGAAGGAATAGAGCGGTCACCCTTCTTAGGAACAGGTTGAACTAGAGCATGCTTCCAAGATGAAGGATAGATACTGGTTGACAGAATGAGGCGAAAAAGACGGCAAAGCACGGGAGCCAGTTCATCTGCAAACTCCTTAAGGAACCTTGCAGGGATACCATCGGGACCAGATGCCTTGTTTGTCTTTAGTGAGCGAAGAACCTTATGAACTTTGCGTGAAGAAAGGATAAGGGAGGGCATAGGGTTAGAGAGGGGAAAAGACTGAGGAACAGGTACGCTGGAATCGTTGATAGAAGAGTTGGCAGAAAAATGAGAGCCAAAGAGAGTGGCTTTGTCAGTGGGAGAGCAAGCTATAGAACCATCAGAACGAATGAGAGGGGGAAAGCTTGAGTTACAGAAGTTTTTAGAGAGGTTTTTGGCTAAGGACCAGAAGCATTTGTCAGTGGGAGAGGAGTTAAGGTCATCAACTTTCCTTCTTATAAAGGAAGCCTTAGACCTTCGAATCTGAGCTGTACAGCGATTCCTAGCTATAATAAAAGCAGAGCGAGTTAAATCGGAAGGAGAGGCTTGGTAAGATCGGTGAGCCTGATTCCTAGCCTGGATAGCCATGGAGCAGGCACGGTCAAACCAAGGTTTAGGGGGAGAGAAAGTTTTTGTAGAAGAGGGGATGTACGCCTCCATTCCCGCGGTCATGATCTCGGCAACTTTTACAGCTACCCGATCAGGGTTGCGGGACCGAAAGCAGTAGTCATCCCATGGAAAGTCAAAGAGAAAGTTACGCAAGTTTTCATATTGAGTTCGCTCGAAGTGCCAAAGGCGGCGTTGAGTAGGAGGGATTGGTGGTGGGGGAGCGAAAATGGAAGAGACAGAGATCATGGAGTGGTCAGATTTACCAAGAGGGGATAGCACGGAATAAGAGTAGTTAGAAGGGTTAGAAGTAAAAAAAAAGGTCAAGAATGTTAGCAGCTTGTTCGTGACGACCAGGAACACGAGTAGGATGTTTAATAATTTGCTCCAGATCATGAGTAATAGAGAAAGCAAGAGCCTCGCTTCCTCCCACATCAGTGTGGGAAGAATGAAGCCACTCACTGTGGTGTACATTGAAGTCTCCAATGTAGAGAACTTCGGCATGTGGGTGAGAAGATAGCAAGGACTCATGGCACGAGGAGAGATATTCAAAGAAAGATACAAACTCGGTGGACTTTGGAGAACAGTAGCAGAAGCAAAGGATGATAGTGGTAGTGGAGAGATAGACTTTTAGCCATATATAAGATTCAGTGTTTCTTATTATATCTTATATATATTATTCAGTGTCTCTTATTATATATAGAAGAGGGGATGTACGCCTCCATTCCCGCGGTCATGATCTCGGCAACTTTTACAGCTACCCGATCAGGGTTGCGGGACCGAAAGCAGTAGTCATCCCATGGAAAGTCAAAGAGAAAGTTACGCAAGTTTTCATATTGAGTTCGCTCGAAGTGCCAAAGGCGGCGTTGAGTAGGAGGGATTGGTGGTGGGGGAGCGAAAATGGAAGAGACAGAGATCATGGAGTGGTCAGATTTACCAAGAGGGGATAGCACGGAATAAGAGTAGTTAGAAGGGTTAGAAGTAAAAAAAAAGGTCAAGAATGTTAGCAGCTTGTTCGTGACGACCAGGAACACGAGTAGGATGTTTAATAATTTGCTCCAGATCATGAGTAATAGAGAAAGCAAGAGCCTCGCTTCCTCCCACATCAGTGTGGGAAGAATGAAGCCACTCACTGTGGTGTACATTGAAGTCTCCAATGTAGAGAACTTCGGCATGTGGGTGAGAAGATAGCAAGGACTCATGGCACGAGGAGAGATATTCAAAGAAAGATACAAACTCGGTGGACTTTGGAGAACAGTAGCAGAAGCAAAGGATGATAGTGGTAGTGGAGAGATAGACTTTTAGCC
>JAXCGZ010010163.1:0-5000 GCA_037179515.1 Halocaridina rubra | reverse complement strand
TTGAATTGTTGTTTTCTACATGAACTCTTGTCTCTCTGTCTGTCTGTCTGTCTGTCTGTCTGGCTGGCTGGCTCTCTATCTATCTATCTATCTATCTATCTATCTATCTATCTATCTATCTATCTATCTATCTATCTATCTATCTATCTCCAAAAGCTATAACCCCTATTTTCCTCTTTTGTGGGAGGAAAATAAAAAGGAGTGGATGCTTAGTCCCCTAGCTCCGTCCTATTTAGTTAACTTTCACGACACGCAAGGGAACACGGAAGGCAATGTCTAATTATTTAAACTGTTTTCTAGACGCCTTCAAGTTAAAGCGGGGTAAGGGACATCCCAAAAGACGATTTCTAGTTTCTAGTTGCGCTTAACTGTGCTCTGGATGCCTCCACTGATAAAGTAGGATACTAGCCACAACACACACACACACACACACACACACACACACACACACACACACACACACACACACACACACACACACACACACACACACACACACACACACATGGATTTAGATGTTCATAAAGCTACAGGTCCTGATGACATATCCCCTCATGTGCTTAAAAAATGCGCAAACACAATATCAGTGGCACTAAGTATCATATTTAAGGAGTCACTGGATTCGGGGGAATTCCAAGATGCTGGAAACAAGCAAATGTGATACCTATCTTCAAAAAGGGAAGGAGGGATACGGCTCTGAACTATAGACCAGTTTCCTTGACCAGCATAGTTTGCAAAGTTATGGAGAAACTACTAAGGAAACATATCTCTCTTCACTTGGAATCCTTCAACTTTTTGTCAGTGAGGCAACATGGCTTCAGAGAAGGTAGATCAACAGTAACAAACTTATTAGAATTTTATGATGAGGTAAGCCAAATCTTACAGGAAAGAGAGGGCTGGGCAGATTGCATATTCCTAGACTTCCAGAAAGCGTTTGACACTGTTCCACATGGGAGACTTATTAGGAAGCTGCAATCAATGGCTAGAATAGGTGGAAATGTTTTGGAATGGATAAAAACTTACTTAGAAGGAAGGGAACAGAGGGTTAGAGTAAGACACTCAGTGTCTGAATGGAGAAGAGTTAGTAGTGGAGTTCCACAGGGTTCAGTTTTAGGGCCACTTTTGTTCCTTGTATATGTAAATGACCTACCAGAGTCTGTAAATTCATTCATGAATAAGTTTGCAGATGATGCAAAGATTGTGAAGAAAGTAAAAAACGAGAACAATGGTAGAGAACTTCAGGAGGATCTAAATAATCTGCATGAGTGGTCAGAAAAGTGGCTAATGAAATTCAATACTTCAAAATGTAAGGTAATGAGAATGGGTACAAGTGCAAGAAGGCCCAAGCTTGACTACTCGGTGGCTGGAGTACAACTTCAAGAGACAGAAAATGAGAGAGATCTAGGAGTAAACATACTGGCAGATTTGTCTCCAGAAATACATATAAATGGCATAGTAAGGGCAGCATATGCATTCTTATCAAATGTAAGGGTAGCCTTCAGGCACATGGACAAGGAAATGTTCAGAAATATTTATGTGACCTATGTGAGGCCCAAACTCGAATATGCAGCCCCCTTTTGGAATCCGCACTTTAAAAAGCACATAGCTAAGCTTGAAAAAGTTCAAAGACATGCCACGAAACTGGTGCCAGAAATACGCAATCTCAGTTATGATGAGAGGCTGAGGGAATTAGACTTACCATCACTCGAAGCTAGAAGAGTGAGGGGGGATATGGTGACAGTCTTTAAATTCCTTCATGGTTATGAGAGAGTGGATAGGGATCGATATTTTGATATGGCTGGCTCTAGAACTAGAGGTCATAGTTTGAAGCTTCGTAAGAAAACTTCTTTGCAGGATGTAAGAAAATACTTTTTCAGTGTAAGAGTAGTTGATAATTGGAATTGGCTAAGCGAGGAGGTAGTTAATGCTATCTCAATCCATAGTTTTAAGGACAGGTATGATAAGTATGACTAAGTATAAAATGGAACCGATGAGGAGACGGGAAGATACGAGCTTTGGGCTCTTTCCCGTAAACACAATTAGGTAATCACAATTAGGTAATCACACACACACACACACACACACAAAGTTATGGAGAAACTACTAAGGAAACATATCTCTCTTCACTTGGAATCCTTCAACTTTTTGTCAGTGAGGCAACATGGCTTCAGAGAAGGTAGATCAACAGTAACAAACTTATTAGAATTTTATGATGAGGTAAGCCAAATCTTACAGGAAAGAGAGGGCTGGGCAGATTGCATATTCCTAGACTTCCAGAAAGCGTTTGACACTGTTCCACATGGGAGACTTATTAGGAAGCTGCAATCAATGGCTAGAATAGGTGGAAATGTTTTGGAATGGATAAAAACTTACTTAGAAGGAAGGGAACAGAGGGTTAGAGTAAGACACTCAGTGTCTGAATGGAGAAGAGTTAGTAGTGGAGTTCCACAGGGTTCAGTTTTAGGGCCACTTATGTTCCTTGTATATGTAAATGACCTACCAGAGTCTGTAAATTCATTCATGAATATGTTTGCAGATGATGCAAAGATTGTGAAGAAAGTAAAAAACGAGAACAATGGTAGAGAACTTCAGGAGGATCTAAATAATCTGCATGAGTGGTCAGAAAAGTGGCTAATGAAATTCAATACTTCAAAATGTAAGGTAATGAGAATGGGTACAAGTGCAAGAAGGCCCAAGCTTGACTACTCGGTGGCTGGAGTACAACTTCAAGAGACAGAAAATGAGAGAGATCTAGGAGTAAACATACTGGCAGATTTGTCTCCAGAAATACATATAAATGGCATAGTAAGGGCAGCATATGCATTCTTATCAAATGTAAGGGTAGCCTTCAGGCACATGGACAAGGAAATGTTCAGAAATATTTATGTAACCTATGTGAGGCCAAAACTCGAATATGCAGCCCCCTTTTGGAATCCGCACTTTAAAAAGCACATAGCTAAGCTTGAAAAAGTTCAAAGACATGCCACGAAACTGGTGCCAGAAATACGCAATCTCAGTTATGATGAGAGGCTGAGGGAATTAGACTTACCATCACTCGAAGCTAGAAGAGTGAGGGGGGATATGGTGACAGTCTTTAAATTCCTTCATGGTTATGATAGAGTGGATAGGGATCGATATTTTGATATGGCTGGCTCTAGAACTAGAGGTCATAGTTTGAAGCTTCGTAAGAAAACTTCTTTGCAGGATGTAAGAAAATACTTTTTCAGTGTAAGAGTAGTTGATAATTGGAATTGGCTAAGCGAGGAGGTAGTTAATGCTATCTCAATCCATAGTTTTAAGGACAGGTATGATAAGTATGACTAAGTATAAAATGGAACCGATGAGGAGACGGGAAGATACGAGCTTTGGGCTCTTTCCCGTAAACACAATTAGGTAATTACAATTAGGTAATTACACACACACATATGGCAAGTGGCAGTGAGCAAAAAAAAGTTAAACCAATTTGGAGACGAGAAGTTACATGCTTAGGGCTCTTTCCCGTATTGCATT
Source organism: Halocaridina rubra (assembly GCA_037179515.1). NCBI lineage: Eukaryota > Metazoa > Arthropoda > Malacostraca > Decapoda > Atyidae > Halocaridina > Halocaridina rubra. The sequence continues at coordinate 1,490 of JAXCGZ010010163.1, read as the reverse complement.
TAGGTAAATACAATTAGATAAAGACACAAACTCACACACACGAACACACACACACACACACATACATACACCGGTCGATGATCTAAAAACGCTGCTGAAAACTTCTTTTACCTTTGCCAGCTTTTTATATTTATACAAGTATTTATTTTCATTTATTTTATTTATTTGTTTGTTTGTTTGTTTGTTTGTTTGTTTGTTTGTTTGTTTCCTCTCCTCAAATTAATGTTTACAGTACTGAAATTGTTATCTCTGAAAATAGCCACCATCTTTAAGTAAACAAGAGAGAGAGAGAGAGAGAGAGAGAGAGAGAGAGAGAGAGAGAGAGAGAGAGAGAGAGAGAGAGAGAGAGAAGAGAGAGAGAGAGAGAGAGAGAGAGAGAAATTGTGTATGTGTGTGTGTGTGATTACCTAATTGTGATTACCTAATTGTGTTTACGGGAAAGAGCCCAAAGCTCGTATCTTCCCGTCTCCTCATCGGTTCCATTTTATACTTAGTCATACTTATCATACCTGTCCTTAAAACTATGGATTGAGATAGCATTAACTACCTCCTCGCTTAGCCAATTCCAATTATCAACTACTCTTACACTGAAAAAGTATTTCCTTACATCCTGCAAAGAAGTTTTCTTACGAAGCTTCAAACTATGACCTCTAGTTCTAGAGCCAGCCATATCGAAATATCGATCCCTATCCACTCTATCATAACCATGAAGGAATTTAAAGACTGTCACCATATCCCCCCTCACTCTTCTAGCTTCGAGTGATGGCAAGTCTAATTCCCTCAGCCTCTCATCATAACCGAGATTGCGTATTTCTGGCACCAGTTTCGTGGCATGTCTTTGAACTTTTTCAAGCTTAGCTATGTGCTTTTTCAAGTGCGGATTCCAAAAGGGGGCTGCATATTCGAGTTTTGGCCTCACATTGGTTACATAAATATTTCTGAACATTTCCCTGTCCATGTGCCTGAAGGCTACCCTTACATTTGATAAGAATGCATATGCTGCCCTTACTACGCCATTTATATGTATTTCTGGAGACAAATCTGCCAGTATGTGTGTGTGTGTGTGTGTGTGTGTGTGAGAGAGAGAGAGAGAGAGAGAGAGAGAGAGAGAGAGAGAGAGAGAGAGAGAGAGAGAGAGAGAGAGAGAGAGAGAGAGAGAGAGAGAGAGGATTTTCATTCTTAAATAACAAAAGACTGTCTAAAATACCAATATCGTTTCTTGAGTTCGCTGCTCAAATAAACTCAGTACGAGTATATTTATAAACGGAAGAACACGTGATAAAAAAAAGAAGTGTGTGTGTGTGTGTTTGAGACGTGTGTGGGTGATGTGTGTGTGTGTGTGTGTGTGTGTGTGTGTGTGTGTGTGTGTGTGTGTGTGTGTGTGAGAGAGAGAGAGAGAGAGAGAGAGAGAGAGAGAGAGAGAGAGAGAGAGAGAGAGAGAGAGAGAGAGAGAGAGAGAGAGAGAGAGAGAGAGAGAGAGAGAGAGAGAG
>JAXCGZ010010162.1:12500-40000 GCA_037179515.1 Halocaridina rubra | reverse complement strand
GGTAGGTATATTCCTTCATTAATTCAAGATAGGCATTTCGTCACTTTAAAAGTTATTTCCACTGACTAATTACTTCGTTTTTTTTTCAGTTACTACGTGGGTTTCTTACTATTTCCACATGCAGGTGATTATGGATGATTATATATGCCCTAGTAGTACCACATAAGAATTGCTGAAGCAAATAAGTGGAAATATGCCTTACGAAGAGAGACAATCTCTCTGCAAAATATCAATGGAAATATTGTCGCTGTCCCATGGGGGAAACACACACACAAGGCCTCGAAGACTGACACTACGATAAAACACTAAAATCAAATGCCAGACTTAAAACAGCTTCATATTTTTTTTTTTATCAGACAAACTATAGCTTACTCGATTCACATCCCAACACAAAAGAAATGAATAAATATACCGCCAAATGACACAATAAAAGAAAACTGGAATATAATAACGGCATGGCCAAAGATGAATTTTACCTTGGCTACAAGTCTGAAATCACTTATGGGTCCACCAAGACTCGTTCCAGGCTAAGGTGGAAGATAAAAAACAAAATCTGACACCGGGACGGGCAAAGATAATTCTCATCACCGAGCCCGGGCACCAAAAAACATGAAGCAAAGAGAAACAGATAGGGAGTGTTTTGACTTTTCAGAAGTGAAGGTGTAATAAGAGACGTGTAACGAATACACTAGAATATTCGGTATATATGTTCGCATGGAAAAAGAACCGTAACTGAAGGAAAACTTAACATCGAACAGTCCTGGTTGGTTCTAAGTCCAAAAGACCGTCAGTTGTAGTATAACAAATGATACACGTGAAAACAACAGGTTAAAGAGTATAAATACCAATAACAACTGAAAAAAAGAAAAGATACACAGAAGTAGAATAATTATGACAACTGAAAAACAAGAAAAAAAAAATCAGAATAATCACTGGCAAATGACATCAGTTTTAACAAAAGAAAAATAAGTAAATCGACACTAAAATATCACTAATAAAACTTAAGTTTTACTCAGTAAAACTAGTTTATTCCAAAGCGTACCCCCGTCCCTTAAAATCCAGCGCCCATTCAGCTATGTCACCTCAAGAGACAGCTAAGTAGGGCGACTTGCTGTTTGACCGATAAAAAGAGAGCGAAAAACCTATCCATAGAGCTGTTCCCTCTTATGCTCTCCTACTTTATTGGCAGCTCTTCCCATGTTTAAATGGGAGAGCTGTATCTCCTCCGCCTTATGTAATTTGGTGTCGATTCTGGATTTACGGCTGGATGTCCTTCCTGACACAAACCCTCTCTGTTGAGCTGGGCTTGGAACAGGTATTGTGATGATATGACTTGATCTCCCAGTGGTTGGAATCGTAGTCCTTCACATCCTGACCGTATCAATTTTGAAGGTGGAATGGAGTCTAGAATTAACGCTTCAATACCATATTTTTGGTCCTTTTAACATTCATCAAGTATCACCTGTGATTATATATGTAATTAGCTATAATCTCTTGGTTTGACCACTACATTGCATCGCGAAAACTACGTATGTGGATGTTAAGTCACTTTTAGTTTTATATAAACAGACAAAAGGCTGCAAAGAAAAGATAAAAGAGAGGAATGTTCAAGGAATAAAGTGAGATATTCCTCAAGAGCTTAAAACCTGTCAAGCACAAATTTCTGAAAAGAAGACCTAAGACCAAACGTGTAATTTAGTAATTTCAGTACATAAAATTCTACTTGATCACTGGTGCCCTGGAAAAATACCTCACTGGTCTAGGGTTAAAATAATCTTGTAAATAAGTGGAAATGGTTCCACCCACATATCCACTATCAGTTGGCAGGCTATCCGCATGGTGTTAGCCACATGTCCTATGGATAAGCGGCGAGCGTTAGAACAACATTAGAGCGTTTTATGTGAGCAGCTCGCCTCTTCTTCTTCTTCCTCAACCGAAGCAGGAGATGAGTTCTTCCCTTTTCCTTCTCCCTCTCTGACTCCTCCCCCTTCCAAATCCCCCCTGCAAGCCTCATTCCGCTACTCCCAACCTCCACCAACCACCTCCTCAGTATTCCAGCAACGTCCACTCACCGCTGCAATGCGATAAAGATCAACCTTGCGTCTGGACCACAATTATACCCATCACACGCGGGGCATCATGCCCTAAAATCAACCTTATGGGAGGAGGCGAGAGGGCACAACATGGCAGGGCGCAGGACCCCGTGGGTTGAACCCTTTGCACCTCAGAGGGCAAGGTACACCCATGCCATCGTGCAAAAATGGTAAGTTGCGATTCAGACGTTGCAAGCCATGGTTGGCTGTAACAGAGTAATGAATAAAACTCATTATATCTTGTAGCCACCAACACAATTATGGCCATCCCATCCCCAACCCCATCCTCCGGAGTCCCTCAACCCCGCCACTACTCCAACCCATCAAATCTTAAACCCCTTCATCCCAACCAAGAGAGAGAGAGAGAGAGATCGGGAAGGGAAACTTGAATAGAAAGAGTACATGCAATGTGGGCAAGCATACTGGAAGGGCTGACATATGGACATATATATGGACATCAACACGAGTAAGAGAATGAGAGAGCGACAGAAACGAAGAAGTACGATAAAAGACGAAGAAAAGAGATAAAGAACATTTAAAGGAAACTTGCAAGGACTACATACACATCGCCAAAAATAACCAACAAAATTCAACGGCAACTTGGCGCGATATGCAGCGAACTGTAAATGAACAACTATGACACATAAGAAGATAAACGGATATCTATGTTTTATCCCGACTACTCGCAAAATATGCCATAAATTCAGGTTCCCGTTGTGAATCAGAGAGCACATCATTCAAAGTCAAAAACTTGGCCCAATATCCATACCCTGAAAATACGATATTATTAAATTAAAAGATATAAAATGGAAGCGGAAAAACTTCATAATGAATATATCTCTAAAGATGTTTTAGATCAAGTAAAATTAACGACTCCCAGTACAGTAATATACTGTTAGGTTAGGTTAGGTAAATGCCTAACCAATCCTATACAGATAACACAATGTACGTGATTATTTAATGAATTGGTAAGGGTTATCTTTACTTAACCTGATATTTTCTCTAGTAATATAAAAAAGTAAAAAAAAAAAAAGGCGCGTAAACATATACAGCTGCACTCTCCCAAAAACAAATTCTCTCAATCTAAAGCAATTAAGGGATTAAATGCTCTCAACTCTCTCACTCTTAACAATATCATCGGCAACCACATCACAGACGTACACAGATGAGCGTCCTCTTACCCAGCAATTTACAGCCGGGTTTAGATAGCGGTTGTGCACAATTTACTGGGTAAAACAGACAATGCTCTCTGAACGATTAAAACCGGCTGGCCATATCACCACCAAAACCCTCTTGGAGTCGTGTGTATGTATAGCCTACCTTCCTTCCTTCTATAGGTGGTGGTAAGTTATAAATGTGGTTTTTGTACCCATCGCGATGCAAGGGTACAAATATTTCATTTGTTACAGACAGCTTTCGTTGTGGAATGAACACAAGTCACCAAAATTTCAACGAAATAAAGAGTTGATCGCAAATGAGATATTATTTGTTTTTCTCCTATTTCGAGAATATATATATATATATATATATATATATATATATATATATATATATATATATATATATATATATATATATATATATATATATATATATATATAAACAATATGTCGTCATGTATACAGTGAAATTCTGTCTGAGGTTAATCTTCATACAAACATTAAGTACAAAATATGGCATAGGCCACATTCAATAGGCCTACGATCTTCACAATTAAACCTTGGTTAACATTTATATAGAGGCTTTGTTTGCCGTTTTATGTGACAATAAAATAATGAAGCTGGATACAGAAATGTTAAATCAAAGGAATTAAGGCTGGATGCCTCTCCTAGCGCTCCGCGGTGGGCTCGACTACGTAGTTGTCTCTTCCCGGGTAGAGCACTCTAAACCCTGCTTTACCGAGGTCCATTGAGATCAATATTTTTCCAAAAATATAAATAGTCTTTTCCTATTGCATTACTTCCGGTTCCGGTTTTACGTCATGGACTCCCTTATCAACCAAGGGCTAGGACGGTTGCCTTCTTGCGAAGGACTTGTTTTGGCAGATGTAATCCTTACGCTGAGTGCATGCCTTTGCTAACCTCAGACCGTGACGGGGCGCGAACCCTCGACCTGACGCCTCAGAGTCGGAGACGCTACCGACTGAGCCACGGCGACTACTTCCTATTGCATTACTGACATAGGCTAAATCTGGTTTGATAGTTTATGTGTATGCATGGCGGACAAAAATACTGTGAGCCAATATAACTTAAATAAGCCTCTATAAATAGGCTTCGTTTTCACTCTAATGAAGAGTATATTCCGAAAAGCTTCTGCCACCCTCTCTGAAATCCTTTCGATTTTTAAACAATTTCCCGATTGACTGTAAAAGGTTTAAGTCATTTCTATAATTTGAAAATCATTCTCACTCACTCGCTCCTTCCCACTCACTCACTCTTCCTGACAGTTGAAGGAAATTGCAATTAGAATTCACCTGATAGTGGCATTTCAATGATGAGTATCACAAGAAACTGATTTAAGCTCATTATTCACTATTTTACCCATTTTTAAAAATTTTCTCTAAGGTTTCGTAATCGGGAAAAAGTATCATGATTCTTTTCAAAGTATCTGATGAAACAAAGTATCATCAAAATTCAATCTAAGCTGTATAAGAGAAAAAGATGCAAGTTGATCATTTTAATTTCCAAAGCACTTAATAAATATTTGAAAGATCGTCTGTGAGCTCAGTAATAATAATAATAATAATAATAATAATAATAATAATAATAATAATAATAAGTTTTCTTGCAAAAATCTAATTTCTGAAGTGCTGCGTGAAGACAAAACGATTTTTTATTTCAAAATAATTATGATGATAATAATAATAATAATAATAATAATAATAATAATAATAACAATAATAATAATAATAATAAAGAACAAGAAGATGATGGAGAAAAAGAAAAATAAGAATTGTCGGTTTTGTGAACTCTTTGTACATCTACTGCTCAATAGTTCTTGAAAAATAATGAATACTCAAAAACCAGCTAAATGTCAAAACAAGAACTGGCTGTGAACTCAAATTAAAAATATCAATCAAAAGCAAAGTTGTATCTTTATTTAACAAATCATAAACTTTTCAGTATATCTTAAAAACACTTGAGAGCTTTTAAGACCATATTCCTAAAACTTTGAAACTACTCGGACTTTTGAAAAGCTAGTAAGACCAAATATATAAAACTTGTCTCACCAGGACTCTTAGAAGCTTTGAAAGGACACATGCATTAAACAGAGATTCCTTTCCAAACATGGAAACTTGAGATCAAATACAGATAGCTTATGTTTCAAGTTCCTTCAAACTCTTAAGTATCAGACGCACATATCTCCGAAACCCTCGCCTGAACTTTATAAAACTTGCATGACAAAATAAATAGAACTCTGCAACTCTCTCCAGGACTCTGAGAAGACGCTAACCATGCACATAAATCTGAAGTTCTGTTTCGGACTCTTTGAGGTTAGAGAACTTGCAATGTTATACACCCAGAGAATATAATATGCATATCTTAACCGAGAACTTCTTAAAAAAGGAGAAAAAACTCCCACAATTCGAAAACTTCAAAGAATAAAAGTGACGATGACCTTTTTTATTTCAATATAATTATTATTTTCTCACAATTCGTTTGTTCCTTTAAAACTCTGAAGACAATCAGATGAAGGACACGATAACGATACAATTTAACTCCAACCTCCTCCCCTCCCAACACTATTCAATCCCCCGAAAATGCCAACTTTTTCATAAAAAAAAAAGAGGTTTCAGACATTAAAGCAATAACAGCTACACAGCCCAGAGAACTTAATGAACCCTGAGTCCACCTATGCAACAACTGTATATTTAAAGTCCAGGTGCACATATGCGACGTATATTAACGTAAAGTATTTCTGGCGCCACGTTTTGGAGGTTAGAGCGACAAGTCAATATATTTTTACGGTACTAAGTCTATGTCGGTAAAATTATTTTCATCTATAAATGACTACTGTAGCAAGTATTCTAATTTGGGATAATTTAATATCGAGTAACAAAAGTATTTTATGTCTGTGTTAATTATAATATAGAGTAAAGATAAACAGAAAAGAAGAGAATGTGTTTATCTATATCTCGAAATAAACCTCATAATTACTCGCATGAATACAAAATTAAAACTGGCGTTGTGATCTCTGACAGCTTTTAAATCAGACTCTGTAACCCTGGAATCATTTAATATTATTTTGCAGCAATTTCAAAACACAAATCATTTAACTCTTAACTGCCATTATATTTTATTTTTATATCACGGACTCCCTTTTCTACTAAGGGCTAGGACGGTTGCCTTCTTACGAAGGACTTGTTTTGAAAGATGTAATCATTACCCTGGGTGTATGCCCTTGTTAACCTCAGTCTGTGGCGGGGCTTTAATTGCCGCTATCTCAAACTACATTTTGCTTCTATTCTTATTATAGTTTAATTCGTGTTCCATTACTTACTCGAGCATTAAACATTTTGTAAAAGTTTAATATTTATTTTTTCTATATTCTTTGTTTATTCTAAACATTATATATATTTGTGACTGCATGCGTTTGTTGAATATAAAGTAAAGAAAAAAACTATAATTCTATTGCTTCCAAATTGCTTTTATTTATTATTATCAATAATGAAAAAATCCCTATTTTTACAGATGGCACAGATATAGTATATATAAAATTAAGAAATCGTAAACATTCCTTGTAAATTTAAACAGGAAAAGCGAAAAAGTACAGCAAACCTGATGTCAAAATGATTGAATTTCTGAACCCATAGGCCCTAAATTTTGAGGGGGGGGGGGAATCGTAGGCCTACTCCTCTTCACATTTTCAGTGAATTTTCCTTTCCTAATCGAATCCCTCTTTTTCCCCAAAACCTCCCCCATCAATCCCCTTCCTCCCATCTCCATCTGATTAAGAAGCTATTTCCTAAAATTTACGCTTAATTAATTTCTCATTTTAAAGATACCTTGGGCAATGCCCGTTCTCTCCCTATAGACAAACATGCCATCACTTTTCCAATCCCTCCACCCCCCTCCCAGGGTAAAAAAAAAAAAAAACTAACATCATCAAGCCCGTCAACTTATTATATTTTTCTTCCCAAGAGCATCTAATACGATTTTGGGATGGTCAAACAACGATGTTATTTTTTTTTTTTTTGGGGGGGGGGGACGGTTTCCAGAGGGAAAAATATGAAAAAGAAAAAAATTCGAAATGACATTTATGTCTCCCTGAGGGCATTCAATAAACAATTCCCTCTTTTTATTACTTCCATAACGCAATTAATTTATAAAATAAAAAGAGGACTGGTGGAAAAATCGGAAATGGGGAGGATCCCTAGTAGGGGGGGATTGGGGGAGAGAGAGAGAGAGAGAGAGAGAGAGAGAGAGAGAGAGAGAGAGAGAGAGAGAGAGAGAGAGAGAGAGAGAGAGAGAGAGAGAGAGAGAGAGTTTAATACCGGGAAGAGAGACAGCATCATAGAAGCTATATAAAACACGTCTAATACCAGAGGGAGAGTGGCAGAGCACCATAGAATGGATACGGAAAGCGTTCAATACCAAAGGGAACCAACTTGATACCTCGTGACGCCTTTACAACCAAAGACACCAAGGCCCGATTTCTTAAACAGTGTAAACCTAGGATACCATATGGTTAGTTAGCTAGACACGCACAAATAGATTTCGTACGCATCTGACGCAGATCTGTGTATGGCTAGGATCACGTATGGGATCCTAGCCATACACAGAACTGCGTCAGATGCGTTTATGAAATCCATTTGTGTGTCTAGCTAACTAACAATATGGTATCCTAGGTGTACACTGTTTAAGAAATCGGGCCCAAGAACCAAATACTTTATACAAGATACTAACACTATAATCTAACTAAAGACGTACTGTAAAATCCAGACATCGCAGACAAGATGCTAATTTTAATATCAGCCTACGAGGAAAGCAAAGCATTGTAGACAGTTCATAAATTAACTCTCTCCTCTCGAAAAGTTTCTTTGCCTAATTACCAACTTTAGTTCAAGAGTATCAAACTATTCATGAGGTAAATACTTGGACATGAAACTCTTATCATTAGATATGAAAAAATCGGATCAAACGCAGAATAACCACCTGTCAATTTCTCGGCGCTCAAGTATGGGATTCAAGCAAACACTGTACATCAAGTTAGACTGAAGAACATGATAGGTAAGACTAGGTTAACCTAACAAATTTATGCACACGATGAATTTTGTATGCAAAAGGTTAGGTTAACCTTACATAACCTATCCGAACAATAAATTTTGTGCATACCATAATAATAATAAGTATACGTTTATTATTATAATTATCATTATCATCATTATTAGTATAATTATTTTTATCTACTTCCTACACAAAAGAATATACACAAAATTCCTCACAAACAGTACTCCATTTACAAATATCAAAAGGACACAGAAACCAGACAAGGCAGATGTATGTCTGGATATCATCTCAAATGAATGAATGCTTTCATAAACCCAATTCGTAAGTGTTTTTATTGGCCTTGTAACAAATGATACCAACTTGGCTAGTTTTACCAGAATCAAACACAGAATGTTCTATGTGATAATTACACTCAAATGATTTAAATAAATTAGTCGCATTTTTTTTTTTCAAAAAACTAGTCCCTCAATGTACAACATCTAAGAAACACAATGCAGCCCATTTTATTCTCAAAAGCTCCCTGGATGCTAATCATGAAGATGAGTTTGGTGGCTGATCTGTTGGATTTTTATAATCCTCATTAATCCTTAGGTTAATTTCCAGAATAGAGGACGCAGGTAGCCCGAGTAGACAATACAAGTAGCCAACGTAGAAATGAGGTAGCCTAAATTCATTACTATGTTCAAGTATGCAGTAGTTTGCAATGATGTCTGTCATATAGACAAAATAACTCCTCCTCTGTTTTCGTTAGTCTAAAATACTGTATGCCCAAAAGATGTTTAAAACCGTTGGGTAGCACCTACATAAGTTTATATATATATATATATATATATATATATATATATATATATATATATATATATATATATATATATATATATATATATATATATATATATCCGATCTATTAGCATCCATTATTAAATCCCCAGCTTTAATCTATGCCCACCCCCATAACGAGGCATAATAGTGACACATAAAACGAGGATTATTTTACACCATTAAGTCCAAGAAAATGATGAATTAAACCATTCACAAAACATTACTTACACAGGCAGATCACACGAATCAAAATCAAAATCGATACATGTAAAAAGTCTTTACGGTGGTTAAATTAGCTAATCATGAAACTACAAGTGCAAAATCTCCGAAGACGTTCACCAACCATTCGCATTTATTTTCTTTTTCCTCTTTTATGCCGAAGACAATGTTCGCAAAACATCAAAATGCACATCTTCCACTTCAATCACTAGGTAAGGTAAGGTTCTCTTCATAGATTATCTAAATCTCTCTTTCCAATGATTAAAGGTGCAATATCCATAAAAAAAAAGATTTAAAGGCGCTGACATTGGTGAATTGAATATAATATACAAAATGGAATTATCATTTATCTATGTGAGTATTTAATTTTGCTTTAATATAGTACATTATTCCCATATTACTGACCTAAATATTATTAGCTTTCAGATGGTCTCATTTGAATACAGGTTAGGCTACAATAAAATTTTGTATTTTGTCTGAACTGGTAAAGTAATGGTTGCAATATTCAAAGCACACGGTGTGATCATACATCGTTAAATACACCACTTCATACGTCCCATTTCTTCCCTGGACCCGCTTTAGTCGATTTCAGACTTGCACATTATACCACTGAGCTGCGGCGGCTCCCAAGCATATTTCATAAATACAGCCAGAGTAGATATGAATGTTTTGAGATGGTTTGGCCATGTGGAGAGGATGGATGATGAAAGACTGCTGAAAAAGGTGATGAATGCGAGAGGTGATGGGAGAAATGCTAAAGATAGGCTAGGTTTGGGTGGATGGATGGAGTAAGGAGAGCCCTGAATGATAGGAGGATGAATGTGTGGGAAGCAAGTGAGCGTGCTAGGAATACGTATGAGTGGCAAGCGATTGTGAAGCAGCTCTGATGGGCATCTGCTGTTACCACGGGCTGCATCTTACAAAGGTAGCCATGTGGTAGGGGCAGTAGGGGAGTTGGCATTATGAAGCGACACAGGCTGTGGAAGAGCCAGGAGGATGGGCTGTGGCACTCCAGCAGTGCCATCTGAACGCTCGCTAGCTCCCTCGTCATTGTCCATTGAGCAAAGTAATCCCCGTATTGCTTCTTTTTTTTTTATGTCGGCTACCCCCCAATGGGGGAAACAGCCAATGGTAGATAGAACGTTCCACAATTTGGAAATCTGAAACCCAGGTCTTGATGAGTATTACCTAATATTCTAGTTTCATTATTTTCCTTCTAAAAACAATGCCTAAATATTCTGAATTATTGGTATAACTTTAATAGTTTAAACAATGCGTGGTTGTTGTAAATAAAAAAAATATATATATATAAATAAAAAGTTAAGATATTAAGATCAATACTAGAATTTCCTTCAATAAAACACGCAGCCTACATTGCTTGAAGTAGATAAAAAAGGGGGGGGGGGCTGATGAAAATATAAGCACATACAGTAGAGGTACAATGGGCAGAGAAAATGGCCACCATTTTCACCGGACACGAAGTTGACATATGCACGATTGAAACATCAAAACGCATGCGAGGACACGAACGTATATTCGTAATGCTTCGTAGGGTCGTAAAACTCCCCACAAATTATATTGTGTGTCTTGTCACCTAATTATCTTTTTGAATACCATCAAAAGAAAACATAATTAATGATGAATCCTTTCGCGGGAAGAATTTCTCATGTTAATAACTACAACCACGCCACCTACATTTTTTTTAAACATTCAAAAAGCTTCGTTAGCGGAATTCAGGGAAGGATTTTATTTACAATTCTGAGAATATTCTTAAGATATACAATGTAGATTGCGGAATAGCCGGGTTTATATCAGTCAGCAAAGGAATGAAGGGAATTTCTAGCACATTATTAGAGAGAGAGAGAGAGAGGAGAGAGAGAGGAGAGAGAGAGAGAGGAGAGAGGAGAGAGGAGAGGTTTGTGGTTTCGAAATAACCTGGTGGAAATTTCGCGAGAGAATAATTTACAGAAGGCCAGCCATACAAATGTTAATTACCCGAGTCTCAGGTTCTATATTACTCTGTCTATAATACAGGCAAGTAAAGCGAATACATAATGTGTAATTACACAAATTCTGTTATCTTGTTCACACGCAATGTGCTCAAACTATATAATTCCGTTTCATAAGTTATGAGTCATTATTCTTCAGCTACAGAGCATTTTATACGAATGAAAATATATGCTCTGCGATGTTTAGTAAATAACTAAATTTGTCCTATTATTATCATTATTGCGAAAAAGCACACAAGCATTTGATAAACTGATAACTCCTAAAACAGACCTTCATATGAAATATGGCCCAAATACGACGAAAAAATATTATCATTATTATTATTTAAACGTCCTAAATCAGATCTCTGTTGTACGACATAAGCTATTACCAAACATGCACATAAAATAATAATTATTATTATTACCATCATCATTATTATTGCGCCTAAAGTACTCAAATATCAGTTACAGACAAACCACTAAAGGTATACAAAAGGCCAAGGGTAACAGGGCAAACAATTAAATAAGATAAAATGTATGCAAACCTCATGGCCTGAGAGATTCTGTCTCTAAGTTCCTGATTACTGTTGTGTGTACAGGCGGACGCTTCTTGATCTAAGCCTCAAGAATTATCATACAATAGGCCTATGCTTACAAACCTCAGAAGCCACCAATAATAAACAGAGAGAGAGAGAGAGAGAGAGAGAGAGAGAGAGGGAGAGAGAGAGAGAGAGAGAGAGAGAGAGTCTAATATGGTTCATACTTGATAATTTTTTTTTTAATCATGAAAATATTGGAAGGCAGTGTGAAGTCTGGTAAAAATTACCATGGACAAATTTTGAGAGAAAAAAATGACTAGGCAAAATTCTTAAAAATTTTGCTTGTTTTGCAGATATTTTTCAATACATAAGGAAAAAAGTAAATAATTAAAGCAACAATTATATATATATATATATATATATATATATATATATATATATATATATATATATATATATATATATATATATATATATATATATATATATATATATATATGAAATGGCTATTTAAGCAATAAAGTCACAATTTGTTTTACACAATGACCAATTTATGAAAGTATATGTGTAGTCGTCACAGCTCTAGGCTAGACGTTCTAAAAGTTTCTACATATCCCCAAAGGCTAGTCCGTTGTCATAAGAACTCTTACCGGAGGGCTAAAAGATTAAATTACTCTTAGACCTAGCCACACGTATTTCGAAACTAGGTTCGAGCAACGATTTCAAGACCTTTCGTATTCATAAAACTCACAAAATTAAGAAATTTTAAATATAAAATTAGAAGTAAGACATTGGTAATTGAAATCCTGAGATTCTCCTAAACGTAATCTCATTAAGTACTTGCTAAGATTGTATTTTTTTCTTCATTAAATGAACTGCAAATTCTATTAATATTGATTTATACATGGCAGTGTTAACAATTGCGTATCACTGGGAGTGCTCGCGTGCACGTCCCCCAATGTGAAGTTAAAAAACCAAGAGTCTCCCAAAGTCAGGTCTATGCACACCGTTTCAAATCCAACCCTAATACAGATAGGCCTAGGATTTAAATGTTTGTTAATATGCCTTATGGTATGAGATAGACATACCGTAACTTTTAAATAAAATACGGTTCATATATTTATTAGCATTATACATATATACAAAAATACAATTAAACGAAAACGCATTGAACAGCTTTATAATAAAGGACAAAGCGGTTACATACAGAAAACAAATTAAACCAAAATATTATAATAACAAATGCAGCATAAAATGTTTTAAACCATATCTTCTGTTAATTGCCAAAACTATCACGTCAAATCTGCAATTGTACTAGAATAAAACTTATATGGAAAACGTATTATTCCAGGCTATTTCCAATATATATATATATATATATATATATATATATATATATATATATATATATATATATATATATATATATATACTTCATAGGTCTAACACCACCAACAAGAGATTGTTTACTGAATAAGAATAAGCCTAGTCTTCGGAAGGCAAAAACTTTAACTAGATAAAACGGAGTTTTTTTAATCAAGTTATTGCTGATTTCCGCACCACCAGGAGTAAAATAAAAATATGAAAAATTGAGAAAAATATCTAAAACCAATAGAAGACAATATTTAATTTATCAGCACGTTACTATCAAAAACAAACAATAATATTCATGAGATTTTTTCCGTGTGAAGTGAAATAAACAATTACCAATACAGTACTACTATTTTTTTTTTTTTTATGATTGTGACACCAGGACGGGCCAAAAACAAATATAAAATAAAACATCCCTCATCGGGCCTGGGCACGAAGAATACATAAAGATAAACAGAGATGGAAAATGTATTGACTTGTCAGATGTGAAGGGATAATAAAAGATGTGTGATGAATATCCAAGAATATTCAGTGAAGCTGTAGGGATAGAAAAAGAACCGTAACTGAAGGAAGACTTAACATCGAACTGTCCTGGACAGACCTATTTAAGTTCAAAAAACCTTCAGCTGTAGTATCGCAACGGGCGGATGGTGCCATGTACTAATAATAATATTTGCCTTTTGTATGTCTCTATTGATCCCCATTCGAATGGGGATGGACACAGAAGGAAGCTGAGAAAAGTAAAAATATGAGCAATTTCTATCGTTCTGCGGCGGGCTCGAGCACGGATTTGTCATTTTCAAAGTCGAGTGCTCTAACCACTGCGCTACAATGTTCAATAATAATATTAATAATAATAATAATAATAATAATAATAATAATAATAATAATATTAATAATAATAAATCATGAGGAGCGATAGTACTGTATATTATATACTATATATATATATATATATATATATATATATATATATATATATATATATATATATATATATATATAAATTACGGACTGCTTGACGTTCACAAAAGAAAACATATTGTTATTGAAATGAAAAAAAAAAATAAAACCAAATGCTGACATAACTATATTCGGATTGGAGGATAAATTATATTCGCATTTTATTGAAACAAATAAACAAAATTACTAACGTACCAAACATCCAATAACAACCTAACCTAACCTATTCAGGTGTGTATGAGCAATAACTCCCAATTGTAAAATCCACATGTTTACCCAAAGCAGTGAAATGAAATCACAAAATGTTGAAAAAATAAAAATTATTTCTATTATTAACTCGTTTCTTAACTCGAGGTGAACTAATAAAACCAAACTTAACCCAACATTAATTAATAAGATTTTCCCCTTAATTGAGGGAGTGAAAATGGAACAAAATGTGATTACATATAAAAATATGAAGTATGTTTTACCATATAAATAACATCCAGGTTAAAGTTCGCTTGAATTAACAGTTAATGTTACCATAATTCTTTCCGATGCATAAAATACCAAAATGAGAATAATTTCATAGGGATGGCCAAGTTAGGTTAATACTTTACGCAACCGGCATTAAAAGCTTACCTTCATGTGTAGGATATCCATGAAACGAGTCAGTATCCGAGGGATATAAAAATCCTTGACAACAAACAGAAATAGTACTTTTAAAGATCACTACCTCCCCCCAGAAAAAAAAAACGCAATTAATATCAAAATAATTCAGGGAAATAAAATATTATTGAAAGATCAAGAGTCGAGGTTTAATTTTTTTTTTAATTTACTTCCCAAAACACTAATTTATGTTTTCGATGAAGATATAAAGCGTTAGAATTCTTCTTCTTTCTAATACAAAGCGAGAACCACAGTAAAAGGGCAAGATGTGTAGAAAATAAAGAAAACAAAAATGGTTGGTTTTAACCTCTCTTTCTTCCACAAAACTTTTCGGATTTTCCAACGGCCGCTCTTGCTTTACACTTTCATCATATTCCACAATGCACTATACCTCACACTAGACACCACCCAATCACCATGAATTAGCCTGAAATTCTGCCCTTCAGGAGTATTTAGTAGAGTAAGAAACTAGAGTATCCGGACGAGAGTTCCACCATACAATCCGCTCGCAGGGCTCGTTCAGGCCTCACTGAGGAAGGCTGTGTGCTGACCTCCCGGACAAGGGAGGATCACCAGGACCCCAAGCTCAAGTTTTTGCGAAGAGGTCCCAGCTTACCTTTTCATTATTGATTTATCCTCCTTGGTTTACGCTGCGTCACACTGTCAAATTATTTTCTATACATTTTAATTGACAAATCAATTCCATTACCATAAATGAAACACGAAATGATGTATGCGTTAACGGGAATATAACATATTATAGTTGCGCAGGTGTTGTGTTCGAGGCTGCCTGATCTTCCCTCCGCCCGCGGCAACGTGGGGTAGGTAGGGACGGATGTTGGTGTTGGGAACTGTGGGTGGCGGTGGTGAGGGTGACGCTGTTCGTGGGGGCATTTGGGAGGCGGTGGTGGAAAAAGCGACGGTGATAGAGGTTGTTTCCTTTTTTCCATGGCGTCTGTACATAGTACAAATGTGCATTTACCTTGCGACGAAACTGCAAATATTCAAGTGGATTTTAAAATATAAACTCAGTATCTATGGGGAATAAATACTAAAATACGAAAAACAATTTTTACTATATCTAATTCACGCTTTGGATAGACATTTATTTTTTGTATACTGAAAACGGCAATGGAGTGTTAGTAGCAGTACAATAATAATAATAATAATAATAATAATAATAATAATAATAATAATAATAATAATAATAATAATAATAATAATATTATTATTATTATTATTATTATTATTATTATTATTATTATTATTATCATTATTATTATTATTATTATTATTATTATTATTATTATGAGTAGACCACAAATAGATTTGATGACACCCGAGCTATTTACCTGTTGCCTCCACCTACGTTCTAAAGAGGGGTTTACACGGTCAAACGGTTCGTCGAACGCGGTTCGACATACAAATGTTTGAAGTGATGTTCGAACGTGTGAACGGGGTATTTGGTTGTCGAACAAGTTTGTTGAACGTGTTCGACAACCAAATACCCCGCTTACACGTTCGAACAATACTTCAAACACTTATCAGAACAGTAAACAATCGCTCTCTCTCTCTCTCTCTCTCTCTCTCTCTCTCTCTCTCTCTCTCTCTCTCTATCTATCTATCTATCTATCTATCTATCTATCTATCTATCTATCTATCTATCTATATATCTATTTATCTAGCTAGCTAGCTACCAGTGTGAGTGTGTGTGTGTGTGTGTGTGTGTGTGTGTGTGTGTGTGTGTGTGTGTGTGTGTGTGTGTGTGTGTGTGTTTACAATCCTAATATGAACTAAGAGGTTTTCTTCTCTCCCCCACGAGAGATGACTGTACAAAAATGAAATGTTTTTAATTGCTAATTAGTCGGCAGCTGCGTTTCTCAAAACACATTCCCCGTGTGGTGTTATTAGCTAGAGTGATGATGAAAGGCTTAAGTGAATAATAATAATAATAATAATAATAATAATAATAATAATAATAATAATAATAATAATCTCATTCTAGGATCATTTTGGGTAGTAACCGAAACTTCTATGGTAGGGGCCGTGGTAGCTCAGAGGAAGAGTCCAAGAGTTCGACTTCACCGCTGGGCGTTTGGAATGGAATCAAATCTATACCCCTATGCTCCAACATGTTTATCCCCACTCCATCGAATGAGGATAAATCAAGACAAACCGGTACCACAACTAACACTGGTAGAGTAATAATATTAGAGTTTCGTAGTGAGAGTACTAGCAGTAAAAGTGCATATACCATTTCTATTTTATTAACAAACACACACACACACACACACACACACACACACACACACACACACACACACACACACACACACACACACACACACACACATATATATATATATATATATATATATATATATATATATATATATATATATATATATACACACACACACACACACGATAGAATCATATATCTGACCGGATCTGGCATATCAGACTAAGGTTCTGTAACACGGAACTATTAATACGTCAAATTAAACTTTAGCGGCCTCGAAAACCTAAATAATACTCATTTGAAAAAATCACAAATGAATAAGCAATGATTCACTGGTTCTATCGTGATACACATGCAGACAATAAACAAAAGAAAGAAAAACAAAATTGGAGTGACGCACAACATACAAAGACTATTCAAGCATGGCCTATTTCCGTGGGTGTTAAATGTCACACGGGCATTTCCATTCACATTGAATAGCGTGATCCGTTTACCGAAAAAATAATCAGCTTTGTTTGATCAATTTTTTTTTCATTGTTCAATATCATGTTCAGTATGACCTCAGAGTTCTCTTTGATGGCTTTGCGAACACAAGGCAAGACCTGCTTTGCAAAGCAAGGACTAGAATATATTCAAAGGCAAATTTTTCCCTCTGTATCTAACGACAGGTTTTCAATAACATTATTACAAGGGCCAGGCCAGTGTCTGAAACGATAGTTTGACAGAGGCGCTGGTCTCCATAGAGCTAAGGCCACAATAGAGCTAGTTCTAAAATGACCTAACCAAACCAAACTAACTTAACCTAACCCTGCTCATTTTGTGCTTAATCTGGAAATATATATCTTTTTTTATTCAGATAACTGTACACGGGGACGTGCACATGGGCACTCCCTGTGATATTGCAGTTGTTAAACATTACAATCTATTTGGTTATGTATAAATAAAATATTAATAGAATTTGCAATTATGTTAAATATCATAGCAAATAATTAAGAATAAAATATAGTGTAATAATTGATTGATGGCAAAAGAGCACTCTGCGATTATTAATTAAGAGTGATATATTATGGTTTACATGTATTAATATCTGAGGGCGTACAGATCTGAAACAAGGAAAGGAACTGAACCAAGTTCACATGTATTTGACCCGTATCAGTAGGGCAGGACACTCTTCGAGCAAAGTTCATAAAGTTGTATATTAGTAAATAATTGGGGGTCAAATATTGAATATGGCTCTCAAAATTATGGATAAACAAAATGCTTACTATAAAATCCAACGTCTTAAATTAATTCTTCTATAGTTAAATAAAAAAATAGCAAAATATCTTTCACTTAGAAAAGTGGCCATAAATACCACCTAAAACCTTTTCTTTTTCTTCTTTTCATACTCGATGAAAAAAATTTACAATTTTGAAATTTGTCAATTCGCTTTTCTAAGTACATTTTCGTAGTCTCTTACTCCATTACTTATTAGTTTGAAAGACGTGTTTATGTATAAAGGATTTTATTAATTACTTTACTTTATTCGTGTAATTTTCTATTCATTTCTGTATTCTTCGGGTTATACGTAAAATTTTTGGAGACATTAAATTTATTATAATATCACATAAATATAGTAATATAGTACTATATTTATATAATATTAGTATTTATGAAGAAGAAGAAAAAGAAGAAGAAAAAGAAGAAGAAGAAGAAGAAGAAGAAGAAGAAGAAGAAGAAGAAGAAGAAGAAGAAGAAGAAGAAGAAGAAGAAGAAGAACAAACAAACTAAAACATTTATTTCCATTTTGTACAATGGTTATTCAACATTAATAGTAACTTATAAGTAGACATGTAATTAAACTAACAAATAAGAGGGTTAGACATATAGTTAAATTAAATGTAGCTTTCATAGAAAATAATAATGCTGTAATAAAAATGTTACAATAATGTTAATAATAAAGTAGTAAGTATGCCACTAGATACAGGATCGTTATTATCGGCATCATTTCCATATTTGTTTCCTTACAATGAGAATAATTAGTTCTTAATGAGCAGCAACTATTTGTCCAAAAGCAAACTGTATAGTTTGCCTTTGAAAGCTGTGAAAGAGGATGCATTTTTAAGATGCTCTGGAATATTATTCCAGAGTGTTGGCCCTTTGATAGTGATCATCTTTGAACCTGCTTCTGTGTTTGTTCTGTGAATAAAGAGCTCACTGCTCTGTCTTGTGTTGGTTCCCCTTATATCCCTGACTGTTTTTAAATCAAATAGCCAGCTAGGATAATGATGGGCCAAAATTTTGAATACAAAAACATAAATAGCATAAGCGACCTTATTTTCTGCCCGCAGCCACCCAAGTTTATTGAGAGCTGGTGTGATGTGGTCGTATTTTCTTATTCCTCCCAGGGCAACTCGAGCTGCAAAATTAATAAGCTTCTGTATTCTGTTTATCTGAGTCTTAATGGTAGCTCCCCAAACAGTTGTGCAGTAATTAATGTGACTTAGGGCTAGAGATTCAACAACAGTTATTCGAGTGGTAGTCTCAAAATTGTCTTTTATACGTGATAAGTACATTAATGTTCCTGTAACCTTTTTGCATACTCTATCTATGTGGGAATCAAACAACATGTGGTTATCAAAGTGAATTCCTAGGTTTTTGACTGTTTTGCTAGGTGTGATAATATTGTCGCAAAAATTAATTGTTGTGTTTTCTGGAATTTGTGCTATGTGGAACCTTGAACCAATAAATATGCACTGTGTTTTACTTTCGTTAATTAACAGCCCAATTTCTTGGAAATAGGTTTTAATTTTTGAGAGAGTGTTTTCTGCTCTTAAAGTTAGCTCTGTGAGATTATTAATATCACCACTAAGGAGTAGTTGAGTGTCATCTGCATATTGTACGACTAGACAGTCAGAAATGAAAGAAGATAGATCATTTACGTAAATGGAGAAGAGGTTAGGACCAAATACTGATCCCTGTGGAACACCAAATGATAAATTTTTTGGCACAGAGATAATATTGTTAAGACGTATGGACTGTTTACGATTAGATAGATACTCGCTAAACCAGCTTGGATCAATATTTAAGTTAATACATTTACTTAAAAGAATTTCATGGTTTACACTGTCGAAGGCTTTTGATAAGTCCAACAAAACTAGCAAAGATATTTTTTTCATATCTATATTATTATATATACTATTCGTAACTTTAAGCAGTGCAGTTTCCGTTGAGAGTTTTGGTCTGAAACCATGTTGGCTAATCGTTAGTAGTCTATTTGATTCTAAATATGACATAAGTTGGCATGCAACAATTTTTTCTAATATTTTAGAGAAAATGGGTAGCAGGGAAATGGGACGATAGTTTGTCACATCTTCTCAGTCCCCCTTTTTATGCAGAGGTATTACATGTGCTATTTTCCAAGAGTCAGGAAACTTTTTAGTAACAATGGAAGTGTTCATAATAGTTAGAATATAGGATGCAATCACGGGTAGAGCATCTTTGATGAACTGAAATGGTATACCATCTGAACCATAAGAGCCAGAGTTTCTTAGGCTCTTTATGGTAAGAATTAGGGTAGCACAATCGATAGGAATAAGCTTGAAGTACTCTCTTGTGTTTTCATTGGAAGAATTGTCATTTAAGCAATTACTCATATTCACTGAGTTGATGTTTTCTTGAGTTTTTTCATATGTATTTTTGCCAACGTTAGCAAAATAGTTATTAAAGTTTTCTGCTTTGTCTTTCAACTCCGTAATATTTTCATAACTTTCTGAGGTACTCTTTTCATTTGGTATCATGCTTCTTATCACTTTCCATGTTGCTGCTGTATCATGTCTAGAGTCATTAAATTGTTTTTTGTAAAAGTCTTTTTTACTTACACTGATGAGAGATCTGACACGTTTCTTTTCTGTTTTATAACGTTCTCGGAGAGTCATATCATATCTATTCATTTTTAGCTCTTTTTGTATTTGATTTCTAATTTGCATTGCCTCTTTGATGTCATTAGTTAGCCAGGGGGCTGAGGGGCGGGTTATTTTTCTTGTTACAATGGGTGCACAACTTTCTAAGCATTCAAGGAAGACTTTTGTTAGAGTCTCAACCTGCAAATCGACGTTATCTGTGTATTTAATTCTATTAAGTGCATTTGTGTTGTTGATTAATGTTTCACAAAAGATATCAGGGGAGTAATTTTTTAGACACCGGAATGTCTTGAGGAGAGGCTTCCTTTTCGGCTTGTTTATGTTTAGCATAGCACCACCAACCACCACCACCACCACCATCAACAACAACAACAACAACACCAACTAAAACAAATTTATCGAAAAAAAATTAAAATCATTATCAATACTTCAATAGCTAATTTATTGCCAAATCAACAAAGAGAATTAACCAAGCTTTATGAAAGTCTTCAAATTTCAGAAATCACATTCGTTGAAAAATTAATGTCCATATATATCATTTGAATTACTAGTAGTCACCTAAAACAGTATCATTTTACGTATTTTAACGAATTAATAACACAAAAGTTGAAAGGTCTCTAATGATAGGCAGAGGCAAGCAACAGTGATATTAACGAGATCTACTATGTACCTATTACATAGCCGGTGCCCAAGCCTCATCTTATATCAATTCAGCAATGGCTGAATTATCAGGTAGTTATATAAGAAATCTCTGATCCCCTCAGTTAATTGCCAAGTTAAAGCGACATGAGCCTATGATAACGAATTCAACCCAATCCAGGATGGAAGCTGTGGCCAGTATTTTCAGCCCCAAACGCTACCACTGCGCCACAATGTCAGCAAAAATGTAAGATCAACTAAACTGCAAATTATTACATAATGCGTAACAGCATCTTCCGACGATATTTTCACATGCTCCTATAGAGGCTGTGGAAGGGGTAGCATTTTGAGTCTGATTCCTCAGCAGACACAATGAGTACACTAAATCAACGGTTAAATAATTGTTTCACAATGTCATGCAAGAACATACTCACATATAGGCATGTCCAAAAGCTCTGCTGAGGATATATATCTAAATATATTATTATTATTATTATTATTATTATTATTATTATTATTATTATTATTATTATTATTATTATTATTATTATTATTATTATTATTATTATTATTATTATTATTATTATTATTGTAGTTGTTATTATTAATAATGCTTTAATGGATGTTTTACTCTCGCCATTTTCAGTTTCTTTAATTTTAATTAGATTCATTCCTGCTCCTCTTTCTGAAGAGAGGATAGGTTTTATGCGGAGAAAAGTTTTGATAGAGAAAACTAGTTACTTTTTACCTTTATTGAAGCCCAAACATCCGAATATGCAGTTCTATCCTAGACTAGGCATCGAATGTCTACCCACCTGTTACTTTGAAAGCAATCTTTCCTCATGGATCAGTCGGCTAAGCACTGCGTTCGCAAGCAATGAGACCAAGATTCGATTCCGGATAATGAAGGACACAGCAAAAGTCCCTTAAACTTTATTCTGAGCTTCCTAAATGTTAGTTGGTTTTAAAGCGTAACAATTCTAAGGGAAAGCGTCAACGAGGCTGTAGTAATGATGATGGTAATAATAATAATAATAATAATAATAATAATAATAATAATAATAATAATAATAATAATAATAATAATAATGATAATAATAATAATAATAATAATAATAATAATAATAATAATAATAATAGTAATAATAATAATGATAATAATAATAATAATGATAATAATAATAATAATGATGATAATAATAATCATGATGGTGGTAGCAATGGTTGTGATAATAGTGATAATGGATTAATTGACGTAATTCTCTCTCACGTACATAATTTGAAGAGTGGAGAAGGGGAAAGGCTTTCAGTCTTTCTCTTTCTTTTCCTTCCAAATTTATCTTCCATTATATGGCACTGTGTTTGTGTGTATGTATGTATGTATGTTCAGGTTTATATGTGTACGTATATGCAATTAAGTACATGCACTTTCCTCTGCTGTGTTACCCTCAGATGACAATGATGTGTATGAGTATGCATGGATGTGTCTTTATCTGTAGTAAGGACGAATAACTCCTTTTGCTGAAATGAATACCACAAACTCTCTCTCTCTCTCTCTCTCTCTCTCTCTCTCTCTCTCTCTCTCTCTCTCTCTCTCTCTCTCTCTCTCTCTCTCTCTCTCTCTCTCTCTCTCTCTCTCTCTCTCTCTCTCTCTCTCTCTCTCTCTCTCTCTCCTTGATATGTATGGCTATGAAGCCCCAGTGGTGTTTCTATTGCTCATCTAATTAATGCATGCATATGTATGTATATATATATGTGTATGTATGTGTATATGTATATGTATATATATATATATATATATATATATATATATATATATATATATATATATATATATATATATATATATATATATATATATATATGTGTGTGTGTGTGTGTATATATGTATGTATATGTATGTATGTATATATGTATATGTATGTATATGTGTATGTATGTGTATATGTATATGTATATATATATGTACCTACTTATTATTCTAACCTGAAAATTGTTATTCTATATCTGCTTCAAATTGTCTGCAGTAGTACTGTTGAAAAGTGAAATGCAACTTAAATGATAGCACTCAACAAGGGCTATTGAAAATATTGTCACAATGATTACTCTTCAAGTACTCTTCAATTATTACACTATATTTAATTATTAATTACTTGCTATGATATTTAAAATTAATTGCAAATTCTATTAGTATGTTATTTATACATAACCACATAGATTGTAATGTTATCAACTGCAATATGACTGGGAGTGCCCATGTGCACATGTCCTCATGTACAGTTATCTGAATAAAAAAAAAAAAGAGGTAAGGAAAACTTCAAAGGGTAATACTCTCTCTCTCTCTCTCTCTCTCTCTCTCTCTCTCTCTCTCTCTCTCTCTCTCTCTCTCTCTCTCTCTCTCTCTCTCTCTCTCTCTCTCTCTCTCTCTCTCTCTCTCTCTCTCTCTCTCTCTATATATATATATATATATATATATATATATATATATATATATATATATATATATATATGTATATATATATATATATATATATATATATATATATATATATATATATATATATATATATATATATATATATATATATATATATATATATATCTGTCTGTCTGTCTGTCCGTCTGTCTGTCTGTCTGTCTATCTAAAAAAAAGAAGTCTTCTATGATCAAGCTGTCATCTTTTATTCTTGCCATATGTCCAATCCATTACAGCAAAGGGAATTTAATTTTCTCGGTAATGGCGTCCCCAGGCCGCATCTCTTTTTCCACTTTGAGACTTCCATTTTATCCAGGTATTTTTGAGCTTATCAACGAAAAAAAAAATGCAAATACCAATAAAAAACGAACAGTTGTGTACTGAGACATATATGTATGTAAGTATGTATATGTATGTATGCAAGTATATTTGTATTCAGGGAAAAAATTGCAGAGAGAGAGAGAGAGAGAGAGAGAGAGAGAGAGAGAGAGAGAGAGAGAGAGAGAGAGAGAGAGAGAGAGAGAGAGAGAGAGAGAGAGAGAGAGAGAGAGAGAGAGGAGAGAGAGTTTAATTTTCTCTAGCACAGTGGATGAGCTCCTGACTTCATCCTACTTCACAAGGTGGGCTATATGGCATCTCCTCGTCAGAATCACTTGGAGATAAGAAGGATCCGATCCTGCAGTTACTCGTGTGGTAGTAGATCATGTCACCTCAACTAGTTTTTTTTTGCAATACAATATTAGATGTGTGGAGTCAGAAGTAGAACAGTAACTCAGTAGTAGAGCTCACAAGCTGACGAGTGACGAGCACAACATTCGCAAGTTCTATCCCACCTCGGAACGATAAGAAGGGCATCTAGCGTTATTCCCCAAAGGTCCAACCTGTGTGCGTCCTCCCAAATTCAAATGGGGGATAATAGTGACATGTGAAACAGCAAAGACATTTTATACACATTAATAATGATAATAATAATAATAATAATAATAATAATAATAATAATAATAATAATAATAATAATAATAATAATAATAATAATAATAATAATAATAATAATATTAATAATAATAATAATAATAATAATAATACTAATACTAATAATAATAATAATAATAATAATAATAATAATAATAATAATAATAATAATAATAATAATAATAATAATAATAATAATAATGGATTCGGATTTACGTCACGAACTCCCTTTTCTACTAAGGGCTAGGACGGTTGCCTTCTTACGAAGGACTTGTTTTGGCAGATGTAATCGCTACCCTGAGTGTATGCCCTTACTAACCTCAGTCCGTGACGGGGCGCGAACCCTCGACCTGCCGCCTCAGAGTCGCAGACCCTACCATATTGCCACGGAGACTACTATATATAAATAATAATAATAATAATAATAATAATAATGATAATAATAATAATAATAATAATAATAATAATAATAATAATAATAATAATAATAATAATAATAATAATAATAGTAATAATAACAATAATAATAATAATAATAATAATAATAATAATGACAACAATAATAATAATAATAATAATAATAATAATAATAATAATAATAATAATAATAATAATAATAATAATAATAATAATAATAATAATACAAGTACACAATATTATATTTTGAATGGAATATGCAAGCGATTTAAGTAAGTTCAAACAAAGAAGCTTTGAGTTTTAGCTCAAAAATGGAGATAATATCTTTCAAAGTTAAAAGCACGGATATGCTTTTAAAAAAAAGCAATACAGGAAGCAATATATATGTACTAACAAGTAAAGACATAAACAATTAAATAAATAAATAAATAAATAAATAAAACAGGTACATAAATACAAAAAATAAATAAATAAGAGCTTAATTAAACTGAAAAGTAATAAGAAAAAAGCTAATAAAGATGATAAAGAAATATAGGAAATAAATACGATAACAACTGTTCAAACATATGAATTAGAAATGTTATGCAAATATTTTAAGAACGAAGTATATTGTTAAGTATAAATTATACAACATAAATATGTAAGATAGGATATAAATTAATTATGAGTTAACTAACAAACTAAACATCAAATACGTACTGAAATAAACAAATATATTAGTAATTTAGTAGCTCAGAAAAATATACTAATTAATATTCCAGATAAAGCTGCAAATAATTAAGTAAAGGAACACACACACACGCACAAGAAATTATAAATGATATAAAATATAATCTAATAAATGATCAAATAGAGAATACTGACATACATAAATATACGTACATACATAAAAAGAAAAACAAGTATATAACAATATCAATAAGCCATTTTAAATAGAAAATTAACAAAGTATATTAAAAAAAATCGCACAATCAAAGATTAAATGTTGAAATAAATGAAAAAATACACATGTAACTTATCAAATATATAAATAAATACAATGGCAAATAAACGAGAACCGCGGTAGCGTAGTGCTTAAAGCGTTCAACTCGGGAAGTGACAAAACTGTGTTCGAGCTCAACGCGGGCGTTGGGAGGGGTATTCAGCCTTAATTCTCCAGCTCCTCTGGGTCTACCCCTATTTAAATGGGGGTTACTAGTGACGTGTAAAACAGCAAACAATAACATAAACAAACAAACAACACAGTGCAGGTATGACTGAAACTACCTACATACGGCGCTGATTGCAACTGGCGCAACTTAATTGAAAAATAATTTTTATTTCGATGCTTTCACTATTCCCGCGATAATCCCTTTGCACACTGGAATCAATCTGCATTTCACATATAAATATGTAGATGTAGAGTGCCAGTATTTGCCTCTTCTTTCTGTGAAAATATCAAATGCCAACGCATACCAGGCAATGAAGTCTGTGTTTTCGCTGAGCTCCGTTTGAAGATAGTTTTGACTGCTGTTCATTTTAGGCGAGTGCAAAAAAAAAAAAAAAAAAAAAAAAAAAAAAAAAAAAAAAAAAAAAGGAAAGGTGGAGGGAATACCTTCTCTCTCTCTCTCTCTCTCTCTCTCTCTCTCTCTCTCTCTCTCTCTCTCTCTCTCTCTCTCTCTCTCTCTCTCTCTCTCTCTCTCTCTCTCTCTCTCTCTCTCTCTCATATGCCTTTTATATACATTAGCCACTTTTCCCCTTGTAAGGTGAGTGGCTGAGTAAAGGGATAATGCTCTGACTCTCTGGGAAGAGAAAGTACAGAGAAGGGTTCTTTCATTCCCTTCGCTCCGCCCCACTTAGTCTACTCTTACGACACGCAGGGGAACATGGAGGAAGTATTCTAACCCCCCTCCCTCAGGAGCTCATATGTATGTATATGTGTACATGTACATGTGTATATGTATATGTATATGTATATATGTATGTATTTATATGTA
>JAXCGZ010010162.1:0-5000 GCA_037179515.1 Halocaridina rubra | reverse complement strand
GTTCCCCTTACATCCCTAACTGTTTTGAAATCAAATAACCAGTTAGGATAATGATGGTTCAAGACTTTGTATACAAAAACGTAACTAGCATAGGCGATATTGTTTTCTGCTCGCAGCCACCCAAGTTTTTGGAGAGTTGGTGTGAAGTGGTCATATTTTCCTATTCATCCCAGGGCAACTCGAGCTGCAAAATTAATAAGCTTCTGTATTCTATGGATCTGAGTCTTATTGGTAGCTCCCCATACAGTTGTGCAATAATTAATATGACTTTGGGTTAGAGATTAGACAAATGTTATTCATTTTTTTTTATTTTTTTTTTATTTATTCAGATAACTGTACATGGGGACATGTGCACATGGGCACTGCCAGTCATATTGCAGTTGATAACATTACAATCTATGTGGTTATGTATAAATAACATACTAATAGAATTTGCAATTAATTTAAAATATCATAGCAAGTAATTAATAATAAAATATAGTGTAATAATTGAAGAGTACTTGAAGAGTAATCATTGTGACAATATTTTCAATAGCCCTTGTTGAGTGCTATCATTTAAATTCATTTTTACTTTTCAACAGTACTACTGCAGACAATTTGAAGCAGATATAGAATAACAATTTTCAGGTTAGAATAATAAGTAGGTACATACATATATATATACACACACATACATACATACACACACACACATACATATATATATATATATATATATATATATATATATATTATATTATATATTATATATACTATATATATGCATGCATTAATTAGATGAGCAATAGAAACACCACTGGGCTTCATAGCCATACATATCAAGGCGAGAGAGAGAGAGAGAGAGAGAGAGAGAGAGAGAGAGAGAGAGAGAGAGAGAGAGAGAGAGAGAGAGAGAGAGGAGAGAGAGAGAGAGAGAGAGAGAGAGAGAGAGAGAGAGAGAGAGAGAGAGAGAGAGTTTGTGGTATTCATTTCAGCAAAAGGAGTTATTCGTCCTTACTACAGATAAAGACACATCCATGCATACTCATACACATCATTGTCATCTGAGGGTAACACAGCAGAGGAAAGTGCATGTACTTAATTGCATATACGTACACATATAAACCTGAACATACATACATACATACACATAAACACAGTGCCATATAATGGAGGATAAATTTGGAAGGAAAAGAAAGAGAAAGACTGAAAGCCTTTCCCCTTCTCCACCCTTCAAATTATGTACGTGAGAGAGAATTACGTCAATTAATCCATTATCACTATTATCACAACCATTGCTACCACCATCATGATTATTATTATCATCATTATTATTATTATTATCATTATTATTATTATTATCATTATTATTATTACTATTATTATTATATATTATTATTATTATTATTATTATTATTATTATTATTATTATTATTATTACCATCATCATTACTACAGCTTTTGTATATAGATAGAGTTATGAATCAAAAGTAGTAATTATTGATACATATAGACATGCACATACATATACATATACACATATACATACATATATACATGTAAATACATATACACATACATATACATATACACATACATGCACACATGTACACACATATACATACATATGAGCTCTTGAGGGAGGGGGTTAGAATACTTCCTCCATGTTCCCCTGCGTGTCGTAAGAGTAGACTAAGTGGGGCGGAGCGAAGGGAATGAAAGAACCCTTCTCTGTACTTTCTCTTCCCAGAAAGTCAGAGCATTATTCCTTTACTCAGCCACTCACCTTATAAGGGGAAAAGTGGCTTATGTATATAAAAAGGCATATGAGAGAGAGAGAGAGAGAGAGAGAGAGAGAGAGAGAGAGAGAGAGAGAGAGAGAGAGAGAGAGAGAGAGAGAGAGAGAGAGAGAGAGAGAGAAGGTATTCCCTCCACCCCTCTCTCTCTCTCTCTCTCTTTTTTTTTTTTTTTTTTTTTTTTTTTCAAAGTTATAGAAATATCAGATAATATACAAGAAAGTAGACTAAGATGGTATGGTCATGTCGTTAGAAGGGATGAACAGTATGTTGGGAGGAGGGTGATGGAAATGGATATACAGGGTAGAAGGAGAGGGAGACCAAAGCGTAGGTGGATGGATTGCATCAATGATGATCTGAGGTCTAAAGGTTTGTTGGGTGATGAGGTATGGGACAGAAATAAATGGAGAAAACTGACCAGAAACATCGACCCAACATAAATGTGGGAAAAGATGTAGACGGAGAAGAGGGTAAAAGAATTACATTTTCAACGTTGGGTATACACTAAGTACAGGATATAAGTTCTCTGGGTTGCAAAAGTGCACACAAAGTTCAAAGTAGCTCAGGCCAAGAGGTCTGAAGTCCTTAAGCTTTGTGCACTCTGCAATGTAGTGTACTAAATTGTTGCCCCCTTCACACTCACATAAATGGCATTTTGAGTGTTCTGGGTGCTTTCTACCAGTTTTCTCGCAATTCACCTCCCATATATTTCTATAACCAAGTCTTATACGGGCAGCAACTCTATCACAGTCACCTGTAAGCATTTTACCCATGCTGTATTTGTGTCTCAGCCTTCTGAAGTTTTCATAATGTTGGATCGAACAGCTGCTTACATGTTGTGTGAGTGTAGAAAGTTCTTGCTCTTCCATAATCTCATTATACAACATTGTTTTAAACTGAGTCAGTGTGGTTATAGATTCAGACACTGAACTCTCAGTTGCCATTTTTGCCAGCCTGTCAGCCTTTTCATTACCTACTATCCCAACATGGGAGGGTACCCATGAAAACTTAACTTGGAGTTTAAGTTTTGCGCAATCAATAAGAGCCTCTTGAATTTCAGCCATGTGAGTTTTGTAGGAGCTTTTTAATGATCTCAGTGACAGAAGCGCACTCTGCGAGTCACAGAATATGATAGCATTTCTCCTAGCACTGAGAACATGTTCAATAGCAAGTTTTAGACCAACAATTTCACATTCGGTGATTGATGACCATTTTGGCATACTCAGTGCTTTGTCAAATATTTGCTGCCCTTCAAAATGTTCATAAACTACAATGCTGCACCCAGACCCTCCTGCACTGCTTGTGTGAGACCCATCAGTGTAAATGCAGAGTGTTTCATTGTTAGTTGGGAAACTAGTTTCAATAAAGGCTTCAATTTCATCTAACCATTGATGTTTTTTAATAATTGGAGCAACATTCGGACCAGATGATAATATTGGAAAGAGAATTTCTGGCCCAATCCTCTTGCAAGGATTTATTAATCGTTCAGGACCACTCTCAGTAAAGAGTGTTACATTATGTTTTTTTGTCTCATTGGTTATAAGCTTAAATACTTTGGGGTGAATTTGTCTTTCATACTGTAAGTTACTTTTTATTAGTGATTTAATGATTGTTGGCGCTGACTGCGGCCCTTGCATGTTATTCAAGTGGTAGTCTCAAAATTGTCTTTTTTTTTTTAATTTATTCAGATAACTGTACATGGGGACATGTGCACATGGGCACTCCCAGTCATATTGCAGTTGATAAACATTACAATATATTTGGTTATGTATAAATAACATACTAATAGAATTTGCAATTAATTTTAAATATCATAGCAAGTAATTAATAATAATATATATATATATATATATATATATATATATATATATATATATATATATATATATATATATATATATATATATATATATATATTCATTTACAGGATATACTTTTGTGCAATATTAGTATACTTATGCAAAAATTAATTAATGTAACTGCTTATTAACCTAAACAGACGCTCTTGTATTTATTTATATATTCATTATTATGCATTTATTTATTCTGAGATCTATTTCTTGACTTCTGGCATCTATTTACTTACTGTTTGTACATTCACGTCTCTGATTTTATATATATATATATATATATATATATATATATATATATATATATATATATATATAAATATATATATATATATATATATATATATATATATATATATACATATATATATATATATATATATATATATATATATATATATATATATATATATATATATATATATATTATATATATATATATATATATATATATATATATATATATATATATATACATATATATATTTATATATTATATATATATATATATATATATATATATATATATATATATATATATATATATATATATATATATATATATATATATATATATATATATATATATATATATAATATATATATATATATATATATATATATATATATATTCGAGGCTCTTTCTTAATTGCATATTATTCACTCTACATTTACCTTTTCCTACGCATTTCAGATAATCTAACAAGCAATCCATGACACAGGCACTCCATATTGTTT
This sequence comes from Halocaridina rubra, assembly GCA_037179515.1. Lineage (NCBI taxonomy): Eukaryota > Metazoa > Arthropoda > Malacostraca > Decapoda > Atyidae > Halocaridina > Halocaridina rubra. The sequence goes on along the minus strand of JAXCGZ010010162.1, from coordinate 637 downwards.
GAGTCCATCAATAATGTTAATGCAATTTCAATAAGAATGTAGACGTGAGATAAGAATCTGGTGCTAAAAACACATTCACTAACATACACAGAAGGTTATGCATATTCCACAAACTTCAATCAAAACACACCAAAATTCTAAGCACCACTGTTTATCAAACCTCTGGAAAAAGGTGTAAATCTAGACGAAAATATCTCCTGACATAAAAGTCTGTGTTACTATGAAGCCCCAGGAGCCCTTCTATTTGCTCATCTAATTAGTTTCTTATACATGAGTATATGCATGCATATGTATGTTATGTGCGCATATATAAATACATGTGCATGCATGTATATGTATAGGTACCTACTTAATAATAATAATAATAATAATAATAATAATAATAATAATAATAATAATAATAATAATAATAACAATAATAATAATAATAATAATAATAATAATAATAATAAAAATAATAATAATAATAATAATAATAATAATAATAATAATAATAATAATAATAATAATAATAATAATAATAATAATAATAATAATAATAATAAGAATAATAATAAGAATAAGAATACATACATATGCACATGCCTCATTCCCCCTTGTAAGGGGGTGGCCGAGCCAAGAAATGCGCATTCACCAC
>JAXCGZ010010161.1:35000-40000 GCA_037179515.1 Halocaridina rubra | reverse complement strand
TACGTGTCTTAGGTTCGAGTCCCGGTCAGGGGTAAAATATGATATATATATATATATATATATATATATATATATATATATATATATATATATATATATATATATATATATATATATATATATAAAATAGATAGATAGATAGATAGATAGATAGATAGATAGATAGATAGATAGATAGATACACATTTATGAATATATTTAATTCTTAGAGACTTTTTTCCATTTTTCTTTCTCTGGAGCGAAATTATCTTTTAACATATATATTATTGCCTATTTAGAGACTAAATTATCTTGGCTTAGGAAGAAAAAGTTGGTATATTACAGCGTTTGATTATTATTATTAATAGAATTCGTCTGAATTGAAAAAGAGTTTAACTGATTTATGATAATCATAGAAAGGAGCTTACGAAGTATGATGTATAGCTCGCGAGCGAGAAGCACAGTCAGGACTTTAATGGTATAATTGAATACAGATAAGAATCGATCAGCAATTAAGGGCAATATATAAAAATCATTAGTAGTTACTGAAGAGTTTCCAATATAAATCGGAGTTATTTTTATAGTTATAATTATCACTCGGCCCCCTTTGCTTTTCGAGACTTACACACGTTCCGCCTTTGTGATGAATGCTCGCGTCTTTTCTCTCTTCACAGTTTTATTTAGCTAATGCTTCTACTCTCTCTCTCTCTCTCTCTCTCTCTCTCTCTCTCTCTCTCTCTCTGTGTTGTTTTCAAAATTAGGAATTTCCTTTTATATTTTAACCTTGTTTTATATTTTAACCGTGTTTTTAACATCGACCCCACATAAAAGTGGGAAAAGATGTAGACGAAGAAGAAGAAGAAGATTTTAACAGTGTTCTTCTCCTTTTATTTTAACTGGAAAAGCATTTTATCAATTTTGTCTATATCGTTTCGACCTCTTCACGTCCTTCTCCAGTTACATTTTCTATTTGTTTGTTATATTCCTTGTTCTAGACACACTCCTTATTTTTTGTACTTATTAATTCCTTTCTACTTTTGCTGCTTTTCTGCACTTTTTTTTTTTGCCCTTGCTGTTTCTTCTCTCTTCTTTTTAACTTGTAAATCTTTTTTGTATTCCTCATTCGTAATTTTCGATCTCTGATCGCCTCTTTCGTACCCAACTCTTTGTTCAAACCTTTCTACGTTTTATTTAAATTGTTCAAGTATTATTATTATTATTATTATTATTATTATTATTATTATTATTATTATTATTATTATTATTATTATTATTATTATTATTATTAGTATTATTATTATCATTATTATTATTATTATTATTATTATTATTATTATTATTATTATTATTATTATTATTATTATCATTATTATTATTATTGTTATTATTATTATTATTATTATTATTATTATTATTATTATTAGTATTATTATTATTATTATTATTATTATTATTATTATTACTATTATTATTATTATTATTATTATTATTATTATTATTATTATTATTATTAGGGGAGACAGCCAAGGTAAATAGAATAGATAAAATTATTAATATAAATACTGCTATCAATATTATTATTATTATTATTATTATTATTATTATTATTATTATTATTATTATTATTATTATTATTATTATTATTATTATTATTATTATTATTATTAGAATTACTTATTATTATTATTATTATTATTATTATTATTATTAGGGGAGACAGCCAAGGTAAATAGAATAGATAAAATTATTAATATAAATACTGCTATCAATATTATTACTATTATTATTATTATTATCATTATTATTATTATTATTATTATTATTATTATTATTATTATTATTATTATTATTATTATTATTATTATTATTATTATTATTATTATTAGAATTACTATTATTATTATTATTATTATTATTATTATTATTATTATTATTATTATTATTATTATTATTATTATTATTATTATTATGAATACCTTGCTTCAGAGAACAATAGCCACTGTGGAGTCACGTATCGTATTATTTTGATAAGTGTGATCATTAGCTCTTTTATTAATGACTCGCTACTAATTATGAAATATTAGTGGGCATGCAGTTACCATTATATATTAGGATTTCGTGATGCATATTGTTGGGCTGTTTTCTTTTGGTATTTTATTTTATATTAAAGGTGAAACACATATATGCGTATATTTGGTGTAAATAGGAAAAAAAAAAGGAAACAGTGGACTGCCTAAGGCCATTCAAGTGCAATTATTTACATATCTTCAGAGATAACTAAATTACAATTGCAAAAGATTTATGCCATTTGAAGGGTAGCCAGAGCTTGAAATTACAATGCAGAGAGAAGCAGCATATACAGGGGAACAAAAGAGCCAAGAGGCTAGAGGGAATATAAAGGGATCCGTAAGAAAGGGCACAAAATACCCTTAATTCAAATCAACACAATTAAAAGAAACTATTAAACAAGTCTGAATTCAGATTAAGTATTTTTGGAAAAAGAGTATCAAAACGGTACTAAAAGTAATAGAAGATATTTGTTTGTTTACGGTAGAATTTTAGAGAATATATTGAAAAGAATGATTACAAGTAAGTTGGAAAATGTTAGGATTGTTGCGATACTTCTGCTACTACAACTACGAAAACTAGTACTATTATTACTGATAAAATAATAATAATAATAATAATAAAATACAAAATAATAATAATAATAATAATAATAATAATAATAATAATAATAATAATAATAATAATAATAATAATAATAATAATAATAATAATAATATTCATCATCGTCATCATCTCAATTCCTTGTCGGTAATGGAACCTACGAACTCTAGTCTAGAGCAAAACAGCTAGTCCCCTAGACCACAGAGGTTGTAAAAGAAGGGGACCTGGCACAGTTACTAACGTTACTCAGACGGAGGGACGCCAATGCGACCATTAATCTCAGTTTTATCCTCTCCCCAGCTCACCAGTAGCCAGTGAACACATTTAATTCTCCATCTCAACATCCAAGGCTAGATAGATCAAACAAATGTAATGCAATTATGCATTTTTAAATGTCTCCAAATAATCTCTCTTCCTTTTTCGGAATCAAGCTTGCGAACTCTAGTCTACAGCAGCAAAGCTTAGTCCACTAGACCACAGAGTCATATTGGAGGGGAACTGGAACATTTACTAATGTTACTCAGACGGAGGGACGCCAGTGCAGCTATTGGTCTATGTTTTAGCCCCTCACCAACCCACCATTGGGCAGTGAAGACATTTAATTGCCCTCCTTAATATCCAGAATATGGATGTTGAGTAGGAGAATTAAATGCGTTCACTGGCCATTGGTGGGTCGGAGACGGGGGATAAAATGGAGACTAATGGTCACAGTGGCGTCCCTCTGTCTGAGTAACATTAGTAAATGTTCCATTTCTCCTTCTTTTACAACCTTTGTGGTCTAGTGGACTAAGCTGTGTTATTTTGGACCAGAGTTTGCATGTTCAATTCCCGACAAGGAAGGGAGATTATTTGCAGACATTTAAAATTGCATAATTACATCACAATGGTTCATCTATCTCGCCTTGGATGTTGAGGAGGAGAATTAAATATTTTCACTGGCCATTGGTGGGTTGGAGAGGGGGTAAAACGGAGATTATTGGTCAATATGGCATTCTTTCATCTGAGTAACATTAGTAAATGTTCCTGTTTCCCTTCTTTTACAACCTATGTGGTCTAGTCCACTAACTTCTGTTGCTCTAGACTAGAGTTTGCAGGTTCGATTCTCGACAAGGGAGGGAAATTTTTTGAAGACATTTAAAATTACATAATTGCATTACATTTGGATGTTGAATAGAAGAAATAAATGTGTTCACTGGCCTATGGTGGATTGGGGAGGGGGTAAAATGGTGATTAATGGTGGCAGTGAAGTCCCTCCGTCTGAGTAACATTAGTAAATGTTCCCATTCCCCTTCCTTTACAACCTCTGTTGTCTAGTGGACTAAGCTGTGTTGCTTTAGACTAGAGCTCACAGATTCGATTCCTGGCAAGGAAGGGAGATTACTTGAAAACAATTTAAAAAGCAAAATCGCATTACATGTGTTTCATCTAGCTAGTCTTGGATGTTGAGGGGTAGAATAACATGTGTTCACTGGCTACTGGTGGGTTGGGGAGGGGAATAAATCGAAAATTTAAATTCATGGATACTGTGACGTTACTTCGTATGAGTAACATTAGTAATTGTTCCAGTCCTCCTTCTTTTACAACCTCTTTGGTCTAGAGGAATAAGCTGTTTTGCTTTAGACTAGAGTTCCCTGGTTTGTTTCCCGACAGGGAAGGGAGATTATTTGGAGACATTTAAAAATGCATAATTTCATTACCTATTTTTCATCTAGCTAGCCTTGGATGTTGAGGAGGAGAATTAAATGAGTTCACTGGCCACTGGTGGGTTGGGGAGGGGATTAACATGGAGATTAATGGTCGCAGTGGTGTCCCTCCGTCTGAGTAACAATAGTAATTGTTCCAGCCCTCCTTCTTTCACAACCTCCGTGGTCCAGTAGACTAAACTGTGTTGCTTTAGACTAGCGTTCGCAGATTCGATCCGACAGGGAAGGGAGGTTATTTGAAGACACTTAAATATCCGTAATAGCATTTCATTTGTTTAAAAATAATAATAATAATAATAATAATAATAATAATAATAATAATAATAATAATAATAATAATAATAATAATAATAATAATAATAATAATAATAAGAATAAAATTAGTAATGATAATAATAATAAAAAAATTTATTTTAATAATAATAATAATAATAATAATGATAATAATAATAATAATAATAATAATAATAATAATAATAATAATAATAATAATAATAATAATAATAATAATAATAATAATAATAATAATAATAATAATAATAATATTAATAATAATGCTACTACTACTACTACTACTACTACTACTACTACTACTACTACTACTACTACTACTACTACTACTACTACTACTACTACTACTACTAATAA
>JAXCGZ010010161.1:10000-32500 GCA_037179515.1 Halocaridina rubra | reverse complement strand
TACGTTAAAACATAAAATTGGATATATGTATATAATTATACCTATCCTTTCCGTGGTAATGTTTTTTTTCCTTAGTGAAAGTAAATATTAAGTAAGGGTTAATTCGGTGTATTAAACCCTTGAAGCGTTTAGCAAGGGTTGTGTTAATGTGCAGTTTGATGGCTTCGAAATGATAATGGATGATATGATAATAAGGGTTAATTTGATAGTAGAAAATCTATCCCTGTGTTTCATTCGCCATCTCTCCTCCTCTTTTCTTTCAGTTTTTCTCATCTTAGCTTGGCTCTTCATATTTTCACACAAGTCATGTTGATAATTAAAGCTGCTGTCTTTTCATTTAATTACTTTCTCTTTTATCAAATTGTTTTTTTTAATATATTTTTTACTTAATTGCTTATTTTTCTTCTCATGCTTGTTATTTTTCCGAATAGTTTCACGCGCATATTACGTAAATGATTACAAGTTTATTTTTTATTCAGCTGTTTCATTACTTAAAATGATGATAATTAACTACTTTATTACTTCAGCCTCACCGCTAATGCATTCTTGTATGAGTTGTTTGTTGGCAAGGAAATTATAATATATATTAAAGAGCTATGCAAGCCCTTTATTTTTTTTTATTTCCATTAAGATCCAGCTTTCCTTGACATGGCTGCGAATGAGGACTGTAACCTAAACTCAGAAATTGTCGACAGGCATTTTTTTTTTTAAGAGATTGTGACACCAGGACGGGCAAAATAAATATATAAATAAATCTACCTTCATCGGGCCTGGGAACGAAAAAATAAAAACTTAAAGAAAAACAGAGATGACAAGTGTTGTGACTTGTCAGATGTAAAGGGATGGTAAGAGATGTGTAACGAACATCCAAGAATTTTCGGTGTTGATGTAGGCATTAAAAAACAACCGTAGCTGAAGGAAAACCTAATATCGAACTGTCCTGGACAGTCCTATTTAAGTCCAAAAGACCTTTCAGCTGTAGTATAGCAACGTCCTCTAACGCCTTACACAAATCATAGAGACATATCAGTTACAAGTGACAAAGATGAACTTATTTTGTTGATACGAAAGACATCTAATGAATATTTCTCTCCGTTTGCATATTACAGTAATGCATTGTATCTGCATTTGTTACAGAACACCGGTTTCATCTTTCCTGAATGAATTTCAATAATCCAACACGTCAATTTCCTGGATGCCTTTCCTGGAGTTTAAGCAGCTGGAATGATGATGCACTTTTCTTGAATATTAGATGGAAAATATAGGATACAGAAATACGCATGAGGTCAGACGTAAGATTAAAAATAAGTCTCCTACTCTAGAGCTGCAAATGTATGAATATTTTAAGGTAAATTAACTGACGTGGTTCATGAGATGATTAATAATAGTGGTGCATGAAAAGTGCTGGGTCACGATACCTTACAAAATGCTTGTGCATTATTTCATGTTAAGCATCAATTTAGGTGATGCAATCTGTGGGTAATGCAGTCGCAGGACATTATCATCAATCATATAGATGATGCCCAGTCACTCCTCTTTGACATTCCGGAGGAAGTGAAACTTAGGGTCCTTTGGGTATACAATATCATCTTGCATGTAAAAAGTTGTACTTATGTCTCCTTCGTTGGTCTAGGCTTCGTTGTCAGAAGGTGATGGATTGCTTGGTTCGATGATGATATACTCTTTTATATATATCTTCTTTAGAGACGCCTTTTCTTATTCGATATGATATACTAAGCTCTACGTTAGTGTCTTACTTCATCACAGCGATACTCTTGTGATTTGTATATTAGCACAGGTCATTAAATTTCATTTGTAGTTTACCAGATCCAGAAATGTTTTTGCTCGCAGAGGGAACTTTTAGAGTACTTAGGTCTATTTATCATATTTAAATCAATATATCGATCATATCTAATCAAGCTGAGTGTTTCTCTTTTGTTTGTAATTGACAGAGAGTACAATCTACTGATGTTTTGGCAGTCCATGTATATTAAATAACACGAGGTAAAGTGGTATTTTTAGTAAAGCTTTGCGATTCTAAACTCCTTTATATATAGTGTTGTTTTATTCCAGTTGTTGTCCATCTTATGAGGCAGTTGAAATAATATTACTTGAGGCACTAGGGTTGGATACATGATTACAAAATGTTGGCGTCAAACTTCCTGCATCTCTCTTTGCATCATTATTAATCCCAGTGTGTTTTTTATACGATATTTAATCTTAGTTTCATATATATATATATATATATATATATATATATATATATATATATATATATATATATATATATATATATATATATATATATATTATTTAAACAATACCTCATCACTGATACTGATCATGTGACATCGAAACACAAAGCACATGTCTTGATATCGTCGAAAGAAATCAAGCTGTCATATAGACCTTATCAAAAGCAGAACTTGCAATAATTTGACAACATCCGGCTTTTGATTTTTCAACAACTCTTTTTCTTGGCAGTATTTTTAGTGATTTATTTTTTTTTACTCATTCTCTTGATCTTTTTTAATATACACAATTTATGATAAGTGTATTCCTTTCTTTCTACTAATAATATGGTCCCCAGTCCACCTTGATAGATATGCATGTATTGTCCATGTTGAGTTAAAAATATACACATTAAGGCGCAGAACAAGCAGACATACATTTCTCTATGCATTCTACTTTTTCGAGAAATATAAGGCATGGTGTCTTGAGACTTGAGTAAATAATGCAAATCTCACGGAGTTTACTCCAATATATATATATATATATATATATATATATATATATATATATATATATATATATATATATATATATATATATATATATATATATATATATATATATATATGCGTGCGTGCGAGCATGTGTGTGTGTGTGTGTGTGTGTGACACCGGGACAGCCAAGAAATTAGAAAAAGTAGAAACTTAAGGACAAGTCAGAAACAAGAGAATGATAAACAATTGGAAAAGGACAGGCTGAAAGAAAAGTGGAAGTATTGAAGACCTAGAGCTGTGGCAGGATTAGGATTTGAGATGGCGATAGATTAGCTGCATGCAGGAAGATAGGTCAAAAGAATTAGGAAGACAGGTGGAAGGGAACAATCAGTAAGTGCACCGACCATTCCGTGAGCAACCAATCTCCACACAGAACATGTCGGACGAGGCCACTTGGCGAGTGTTACACAAGCTCTGTAGCGGTAGAGAGATTCAACTCGCCAACTCATCAGAGCAACAATGGAAATAATAACGACAGAAAAGAGAAAGGAATGATTCCGTACGGCGAAGAAAAAGAAATTCAGATTAGAATTTAGAGAAGGGTCATTGATGAGTCTGATTGCCTTAGATTTAACCCTATCAAGGGGATAATTATAAGAAAAAACACCCAATATATGTGAGCAGTATTCTCAGTAGGGACGGAGAAGAACTTTATATATGTTATGTAACTGAAACGAGGAAAAGAAATTATGAAAGCACACTAGAACTCACAATTTTTTAGACGCTATTTTAGAAATTTTGAATATGTGACTCCTTCAAAACAAATGATTCTTTCTGAAGTCCTAATATGTTAATGGAATTAAGAGGGTAAATTTCGTTGTTTTCAAAGATAATAGGGCTATCAGAAGGAGAAAAATAAAAAGTGATAGCTAGAAGCTATCTTGGAGCATTAAATTTAACTGTATTTTGGGTGATCAACTCAGATACTCTCTGAAAATCAGAATTGAGAGTTGAAGAAAGAGTGATACGCGCTTGATTACGAGTAGCAGATGAAGGTTATGGAGAGAAGGTAGAGGAATAATGAAGAGTAAAATCGTTGGCAAAGGGATGGAGAGGAGAGTAAGATGGGCACTGGGGAAGATCGTTAATGAAAAGAAGTAACAGAGTAGGTGAAATAGCACAGCCCTGTGGAACACCATTGGTAACTGGGAAGGAGCTAGATGTTGCACCTTCAACAACTACAGATATAAAGCGGTCAGAAAGAAAACGGGAAATCAGAGGCTTTAAATTTAACTATATTTTGAGTACCCCTCGCAGATAATCTCTGTAAATCATAATTGAGAGTTGAGGAAAGAGTGATATGAGACTGATTATGAAAGTTTTGAACAGATGGAAAAATGGAGATTAAAATCGCTGGCAAAGGCATGGATAGAAGAGGAAGATGGGGACTGGAAAAGATCGTAAATGAAAAGAAGGCACAAAGTAGGTGAAAGAACACAGCCCTATAGAAATCCATTGGTAATTGGGAATGAGCTAGATGTTGCGGCATCAACAGTCACAGATGTAAACTGGTTAGTAAGAAAACTGGAAATTCGAGAACAGATAGAAAGGGGATAAGCCATAAGCAAGAAGTATTTCCAATAGATCCTTATTCCACACTCTATCAAAAGCCTAAGAGATATCAGTGGCGCCAACAAAGGATTCCATATAGTACTTAAGTGAATACGACATACATGAGTGAGATAAGCCAGGAGGGTCACCAGTGGATCTTGCTTTGCAGAAGCCGTAATGGTGATAAAAAAAAATAAAAGAGTTAAATTCAAGATGTTTCAAGAAATGAGAATTGAGCAAAGTTTCAAATATTTTAGTAATTGTAGAGGTTAGGCAGTTGGTCGGTAGTTGGAGAGAATAGAATTGTCACCCTTCTTATGAACAGGATAGATTAAAACAGCTTCCAAGATGAAGGATAGATGCTGGTTGAGAAAATTAGGCAAAAAATATGGCAAAGATACCATCAGACCTGATTCTTTGTTCGTCTTTAGAGAACGATGAACTTTGCGGGTTTGTGTAAAGAAAGAATGTTGGAGCGCATAGAATTAGAGAGGGTTAAAGTAAGAGGGTCAGGTACGCTGGAATCATATAAGGAAGAGTTGGCAGAAAAATGAGAGCCAGAGGGAGTATCTTAGTCAGCGGGAGAGCAAGCTATAGATCCGTCATGCCGAATGAGAGGAGGAAAGCTTGAGTTACAGATGTTATTGGAGAGGTCTGTGACTAAGAACCAGATACATTTATCATTGGGAAATAAGTTAAGATCATTGCATATCCCTGTTCAATAGAAAGTTTTGGACCTACGAAGCTGAGCACTGCAGCGATTCCTAACTGTAGTAAAAGAAGATCGAATTAAATCAGAATGAGAAGCTCGATGCGACCAATATGCTCGATCTCTGGTCTAAATAGGCATAGAGCAAGCACTACGAAACCAAGGTTTAGGGTTCGAAAAAGTTCTGATAGAAGAGGGGAAAACCTCTAATTCCCGAAGTGATAGCTCAGTAACTTTAAGGCTTCCTGATAAGGGTTGCGGGTCCAAAAGCAATAGTCATCTCATGGAAATCAAAGAGAAAATTACGCAATTCTTCATGTTGGTTATGCTCGAAGTTTCAGAGACGACGCTGAGTAGGAGGAATTGATGGAGGGGTAGGGGAAATGGAAGAGATTGAGATCAAAGAGTGGGAAAGTACAGAATATGGATGGTTTGTAGGAATAGAGGTAAAGAAGAGCTCAAGAGTCTTAGCTGCATGGTTGTGGGAATCGGGAACATAAGTAAGAGGTTTGATAATTTGCTCCAGATCGTGAATGTCAGAGAAAGCAAGGGCCTCACCTCCTCCCACATCGCTGTGAGAAGAATGAAACCATTCAATTAGATGTATATTGAAGAGTCTACTGTAGAGAACTTCAGTGTGTAGGAAATACAGCAGAGACTCATGGTAAGAGGATATATATTCAAAGAAGGACACAAAGCCAGTGGACTTAGGAGAGCAGTAGCGAAAACAGAAATATAGCGGTAGTGGAGAGATAGATTTTCAGCCAGAGAACATCAAAGTCAGGAGATTCAAGGTTCATGGGTCTTGCAATGGGAGTGTTAGTGTTGCAGTAGGCACAGACCGCACCTTTGGAATGGAAACAAGAATTCGGGTAATAGTTAAAGATTTTAAATGGGTTAGGGGATGCACGGCTAGACAGCCGGGTTTCAGAATAGAGTCGATGGTCAGGAAGGGATGTACCCAAGTGCTATTCCACAGACAGAAGATTAGATATCAGACCAAGCATGTTAGAAAAGTGCATAGTGATAGAAGCTGATCTATCAGTAGATGCAAGGTAATGGACAGAACCATTACTACCACCAAACGTGTCTTCCCTCACGCCATTAGTGGAGTCAGCAAGATCCCCGGTATTTCCTAGCGCCCTCTTTGCCTGGTACCGGTGGGCATAAATTGTGAACCTTCCTTTTTTTTTTTTTAAGAGTGTGACACCGGGACAGGCAGAAACTGCCCTCATCAACAAAGGCCCGGGCACGAGAAAATACCAAGACGAAAGAAAAGAAAAAGGTTAAGGGCAAGGCAGAGATGAGGTAATGTCACACAAAGGAAAACGACAGACAGAAAAAAAATAGTCAAAGTAAAGAGGACCCAGAGATATGGAGGACTAGGCTCTGAGGTGACGATAGATCTGCTTTTTGAAGGCTGAAAGGTCATAAGAATTAGGAAAGACAGAAGGAGGAAGAGAGTTCCAGAGTTTGGAGGTAGATGGGAAGAAGCAGTCGCTGCACCGACCAATCCACGAGCTACAAATCTCCACACAGTACCTGTGAGATGAGGCCGCTTGTTACGCGGCCTCGGCAGTGGAGGAGGGATGCAACTCGCCAACTCATCAGAGCAGCGATGGAAGTAGTAGCGATAGAAAAGCGAAAGGGAAGATACCTTACGGCGAAGTTAGAGAGAATCCAGGTTAGAAGTAAGAGAAGGATCATTAATGAGTCTGACTGCCTTAGACTCAACCATATCAAGAAGATAGGTAAAGGAAGAAGCACCCCAGATGTGTGAGCAGTATTCTAAGCAGGGGTGGATAAGACCTTTGTAAATTTTAAGAAACTGCAATGAGGAAAAGTAATAAAACAACGAAACATAACCCCCAAGTTTTTGGATGAAGATTTAGAAATTTGGATTATGTGATTCCTCCAAGACAAGTTAGAAGCTATATGGATTCCTAATATATTGATAGAGTTAAGAGGGTAAATTTCATTAGTTTCGAAGACAATAGGGTTATCAGGAGTAGAAGATAAAGAGATAGCCAGAAACTGTGTCTTGGAGGCATTGAATTTAACTAAAATTTGAGTGCCCCATTCAGATACTCTCTGCAAATCGGAGTTAAGAGTAGAAGAAAGAGTGATACGAGATTGATTACGAGTAACAGATGAAGGTTGTGAAGAAAAGGCAGAGGAAAAGTGAAGGGTAGAATCATCGGCAAAGGCATGAAGAAAAGAGGAAGATGGGGATTGTAGAAGATCATTGATAAAGAGAAGGAAGAGAGTAGGTGAAAAAACAGAGCCCTGTGGAACACCACTGGAAACAGAGAAAGGCTAGATGTCGCACCATCAACAACTGCAGATATAGAACGGTCAGTAAGAAAACTGGAAATCAGAGAACAGAAAGAAGGGGTAAAGCCATAGGCAGGGAGTTTGGCCAACAGAGCCTTGTGCCAGACTCTGTCAAAAGCCTTAGAGATATCAAGGGCGACGACGAAGGATTCCCCATAGTTCCTCAGAGAAGATGACCATACATGAGTAAGATAGGACAGGAGATCACCAGTGGATCTTGCCTTGCGGAAGCCGTACTGGTGATCGGAGATAAGTGAGTTAGATTCAAGGCGTTTCAAGAAGTGAGCATTAAGCAAAGTTTCGAAAACTTTAGCAATAGAGGAGGTTAGAGCAATAGGTCGGTAGTTAGAAGGAATAGACGGTCACCCTTCTTAGGAACAGGTTGAACTAGAGCATGCTTCCAAGATGAAGGATAGATACTGGTTGACAGAATGAGGTGAAAAAGATGGCAAAGCTCGGGAGCCAGTTCATCTGTAAACTCCTTAAGGAACCTTGCAGGGATAACATCGGGACCAGATGCCTTGTCTGTCTTTAGTTAGCGAAGAACCTTATGAGCTTTGCATGAAGAAAGGATAAGGGAGGGCATAGGGTTAGAGAGGGGAAAAGACTGAGGAACAGGTGCACTGGAGTCGTTGATAGAAGAGTTGGCAGAAAAATGAGAGCCAAAGAGAGTGGCTTTGTCAGTGGAGGAGCAAGCTATAGAACCATCAGAACGAATGAGAGGGGGAAAGCTTGAGTTACATAAGTTTTTGGAGAGGTTTTTGGCTAAGGACCAGAAGCATTTGTCAGTGGGAGAGGAGTTAAGGTCATCAACTTTCCTTCTAATAAAGGAAGCCTTAGACCTTCGAATCTGAGCTGTACAGCGACTCCTAGCTATAATAAAAGCAGAGCGAGTTAAATCGGAAGGAGAGGCTTGATAAGATCGGTGAGCCTGATTCCTAGCCTGGATAGCCATGGAGCAGGCATGGTCAAACCAAGGTTTAGGGGGAGAGAAAGTTTTTGTAGAAGAGGGGATGTATGCCTCCATTCCCGCAGTCATGATCTTGGCAACTTTTATAGCTACTCGATCAGGGTTGCGGGACCGAAAGCAATAGTCATCCCATGGGAAGTCAAAGAGAAAGTTACGCAAATATTCATATTGAGTTCGCTCAAAGTGCCAAAGGTGGCGTTGAGTAGGAGGGATTGGTGGTGGGGGAGCGAAAATGGAAGAGACAGAGATCATGGAGTGGTCATATTTACCAAGAGGGGAAAGCACAGAATAAGAGTAGTTTGAAGGGTTAGAAGTAAAAAATAGGCCAAGAGTGTTTGCAGCATGTTCGTGACGATCAGGAATGCGAGTAGGATGTTTGATAATTTGCTCCAGATCGTGAGTAATAGAGAAAGCAAGAGCCTCGCTTCCTCCCACATCAGTGTGAGAAGAATAAAGGCACTCTCTGTGGTGTACATTGAAGTCTCCAATGTAGAGAACTTCGGCATGTGGGTGAGAAGATAGCAAGGACTCATGGCACGAAGAGAGATATTCAAAGAAAGACACAAACTCGGTGGAGTTTGGAGAACAGTAGCAGAAGCAAAGGATGATAGTGGTAGTGGAGAGATAGACTTTTAGCCAGAGAACATCAAAGTCAGGAGATTCAAGGTCCATGAGCCTCACAGCAGGAGTGTTAATGTCGCAGTAAGCACAGACCCCACCTTTGGAACGAAAACGAGTATACAGATTATAGTGGGAGATTTGGAAAGGGTCAGTGGAAGCATGTATAGACAACTGGGTTTCAGATAGGAGGAGGAGGTTAGGGAGGAAAGTGCCCAAGTGCTGTTCCACAGACGAAAGATTAGAGTTCAGCCCACGAATGTTTGAATAGTGAAGAGTGAAAGAAGCAGATCTATTGGGAGGTGCAAGGTTAAGAGCAGAACCATTACTACCACCAGGCGTATCTGCCCTGAAGCCAATGGTGGAGTCAACACGATCCCCGGAGATTCTTCGCACCCCACTATGCCGGGTACTGGGGGCCATTAGTTGTGAACCTTCCATAAATAATGACAAAATGTGAGGAAAAGGAAAGTAAAAGAGACAGATATGCAGAATGTTGTGACTTGGCAAATGTAATGGAATAACAAGAGATGTGTAATGAATATACCAGAATATTCAGTGTAGATGTAGGCATGAGGAAAGAACCGTCCTGAAGGAACACTCAACCTGGAACTGTCTGGACCAGTCCTAGTTGCATCCTAATACCTTCAGTCGTAGTCTTTCAACGGGCGGCTGGTGCCATGGCCAACCTACTACTAAAAAAATATAGATCTCCACTTACAGTGGAGATGGGACAAAAGAAAGTAAAGGGAAACAGAGATGGGGAGTGTTGTGACTTATCATATGTAATGGGATAGTAAGAGATGCATAACGAATACGCCAGAATATTTGGCATATATATATATATATATATATATATATATATATATATATATATATATATATATATATATATATATATATATTATATGTAATGTATGTATGTATGTATGTATGTATGTATGTATGTATGTGATTACCTAATTGTGTTTACGGGAAAGAGCCCAAAGCTCGTATCTTCCCGTCTCCTAATCGGTTCCATTTTATACTTAGTGATACTTATCATACCTGTCCTTAAAACTATGGATTGCGATAGCATTAACTACCTCCTCGCTTAGCGAATTCCAATTATCAAAAACTCTTACACTGAAAAAGTATTTCCTTACATCCTGCAAAGAAGTTTTCTTACGAAGCTTCAAACTATGACTTCTAGTTCTAGAGCCTGCCATATCAAAATATCGATCCCTATCCACTCTATCATAACCATGAAGGAATTTAAAGACTGTCACCATATCCCAACTCAATCTTCTTGCTTCGAGTCATGGTAAGTCTAATTCCCTCAGCCTCTCATCATAACTGAGATTGCGTATTTCTGGCACCAGTTTCGTGGCATGTCTTTGAACTTTTTCAAGCTTAGCTATGTGCTTTTTCAAGTGCGGATTCCAAAAGGGGGCTGCATATTCGAGTTTTGGCCTCACATAGGTTACATAAATATTTCTGAACATTTCCTTGTCCGTGTGCCTGAAGGCTACCCTTACATTTGATAAGAATGCATATACTGCCCTTATTATGCCATTTATATGTATTTCTGGAGACAAATCTGCCAGTATGTTTACTCCTAGATCTCTCTCATTTTCTGTCTCTTGAAGTTGTACTCCAGCCACCGAGTAGTCAAGCTTGGGCCTTCCTGCACTTGTACCCATTCTCATTACCTTACATTTTGAAGTATTGAATTTCATTAGCCACTTTTCTGACCACTCATGCAGATTATTTAGATCCTCCTGAAGTTCTCTACCATTGTTCTCGTTTTTTACTTTCTTCACAATCTTTGCATCATCTGCAAACATATTCATGAATGAATTTACAGACTCTGGTAGGTCATTTACATATACAAGGAACAAAAGTGGCCCTAAAACTGAACCCTGTGGAACTCCACTACTAACTCTTCTCCATTCAGACACTGAGTGTCTTACTCTAACCCTCTGTTCCCTTCCTTCTAAGTAAGTTTTTATCCATTCTAAAACATTTCCACCTATTCTAGCCATTGATTGCAGCTTCCTAATAAGTCTCCCATGTGGAACAGTGTCAAACGCTTTCTGGAAGTCTAGGAATATGCAATCTGCCCAGCCCTCTCGTTCCTGTAAGATTCGGCTTACCTCATCATAAAATGCTAATAAGTTTGTTACTGTTGATCTACCTTCTCTGAAGCCATGTTGCCTCACTGACAAAAAGTTGAAGGATTCCAAGTGAAGAGAGATATGTTTCCTTAGTAGTTTCTCCATAACTTTGCAAACTATGCTGGTCAAGGAAACTGGTCTATAGTTCAGAGCCGTATCCCTCCTTCCCTTTTTGAAGATAGGTATCACATTTGCTTGTTTCCAGCATCTTGGAATCTCCCCTGACTCCAGTGACTTTTTAAATATGATACTTAGTGCCACTGATATTGAGTTTGCGCATTTTTTAAGCACATGAGGGGCTATGTCATCATGACCTGTAGCTTTATGAACATCTAAATCCATCAGCGCTTTGCATACCTCTGTGGCTGTAAGGTTGATGTTCTCTAATACCGGCCCTTGAGCTTCTATCACTGCAATCTGAGGGGGTTGGGTATTTTCTACTGTAAATACTGACTGAAACTCCTTGTTCAATTCTTTGCAGATCTCTTCATCCGTCTCAGTGATGCTTCCATCCGCTCTCTTTAGCCTTAAAACCTGTTCTTTTACCTTCAGTTTTCCTCTGATAAAGCTGTGGAAAAGCTTGGGATTTTCTTTAGCCTTCCGGGTGATGTCCCTCTCATAGTCTTTCTCTGCCTCTCTCCTTTTACTTAGGTAGTCATTTCTTGCTCTTTTGTAGGTTTGCCAGGCATTTATGTTTTTTCTCCTCCTATGCCTTTTCCAGCATTTGTCTCTCCACTCCTTAGCTCTTTTACACCCATTATCGAACCATTTCTCTCTGGCATGAATTACACCTACTTTGGTGACAGGTATGCAGCAATCTACTATCTTCCCATATTTCTCACAAAAGATGTCATACATTTCTTGTACAGATTTGTTGTAAAATAAGGTTCTCCAGTCAATAACTGCAAAAAGCTCATTCATTTTGATGTAATCTCCTTTCGGATAGTTCCTCCTCATGTCCTCAGTGCCTCTACTCTCAGGAAGAATATCTTCAATGATATACTCCATCAACAACACACAGTGGTCACTCTTTCCAATTGGTGGTTCATACTAAATTTTTTCAATATCCAACACATTATCTGTGAACACTAGATCAAGTAGTGATGGCTCATCCCCACCCCTGGCCCTTGTTGGTTCCATTACATGTTGGTGTAGGAAATTCCCTTGTACACAATCTAGGAATCTTGCCCCGAATGAGTCCTCACCACTGTATGGGTCAAGATTTATCCAATCTATCTCTTTATGATTAAAGTCTCCCATAATCAAAATCCTACCTTTTTTTCCCATGCCATGTTAACAACTGAGTTTATGACTTCAATAGTACCTATATGACTTTCCTCATAAACTTCAAGCCTATTTTGGTTCCTTGGTGGGTTGTATACAATAGTTATTATAATGCTCTCTGACCCCATATTTATGCGAGTAACAAGAAATTCCTTGAACTCACTTTCTATAGCCAAGTTTATTTCTTCAACTTGAATCCTTTCACTTATGAGCAGTGCTATCCCTCCACCAGTCTTCTCAGATCTTTCAAACTTTAGTATTCTGAAGCCCTTAGGAAAAACTGTGACACTGTTTATGTCCTCACTCAACTTAGTCTCTGTAATTGCTACTATATCTGCCTTACTGTTGTGAATCCTATTTTTTAATTCTACTGCCTTACCAGCTAATCCATCAGCATTTGTGTATAACAATCTTAATGAGGCCCCATCCCCTGATCTTCTGTCATTATCTTCTTTATCTCCCCTTTGTCTGGTAGAACTCTGAAATGAAAATTTTTCTTCTCTTCTTCATTTCTTTCATCATTTAACCTTCTTGCCTCTTGCAACAAGTTTTTGATCTTTCCCATCTCTTCCTGTGTTCTGTATCGTCTAATGAACACTTCTTTGCATTCTTGAAGGTCTTTTAGACTTTTTTTTCTCAACAATATTTCCCAACATGTTTCCCCTCTCTCAAAGGTTATTTTTGTTGGTCTCGGCTTTCCTTCCCTCGAATATTTACCTAGTTGGTGTATGTTTACAATATCCTCAGGACCACATACTACTCCAAGCTTTCTTATCAGGTCTACAACCCTAGCTTTATTTTCTTCAAGTCTCCCCTGCCATGTTGGCTCCTGGGATTCGCTTATGCCTGAGATTACCACTGTCTTCTCCTTATCAAGTGCCTGTCTGATGAGTGGGTTTGCCCTTTCCATCACAACGTCTTTCATTTTTTCGATTACTGTCTCTTTATAGTCAACTGTTTGTATGTTTTCCAGTGCCACCACCTTTACAGCCTCTTTTACTGCTACATTCCCCTTTAGTGCATCAGCAAAGGAAGTTTTCATGGCATCATTTTCCATATTCAGCTCCTGGAACTCTTTTCTGAACTGTTCAATGTTTTCCTTAATCTGGACATTCCAAGCAGCAATCTCGTCTCTCTCAGAAGAGAGCAGTGAACTAACATCTAATTCCTTTAGGTTGTCATTCAGCTGTTTGTTTTTATCTTCTTGTTTAGAAATCCTAGATTCTAGTTGACTCTTTTCCCCTTCTAGCTTCTTTATTCTTTTTTCTAGTTCCTTTCTCTCCTGCCCTTGTGCTTTATTTGCTTCCTCCAAAGATCTTATTTGCTCTCTGAGTGTTTCATTCTCTTTCATTTCTCCATCCATATTCCGAATTTTTTCATCAAGGCTTATAACCATTGCCTCTAAATTCTTGATTTTCTGTTTGTCTCCTAATGGCTACCCTTCCTACCGACCCATGGATGGGAGAGGTTTGGGACAGAGATGGCCTCATTTTTATGTTCTCCCTCTCACAGAATATAGAAAGAAGATGAGAAAGAGGAAAAAAAAAAGAGAAAAACTTTTATTTAAGCTTCACACAAAATTTTTATATCTCCATATAAGTGCTATTTAGTGACTCAATTTATCTCTTTCCTGGTAATACACATCTTAACTTAAAAACTTGACCATGGTAATTTAAGGATAAAAAGAAAAAGAAAAGAAATGCAATGTATATATATATATATATATATATATATATATATATATATATATATATATATATATATATATATATATATATATATATATATATATATATATATATATATATATATATATATATATATATATATATATATATATATATATATATATATATATATATATATATATATATAGCCTTGTCTGGGTTTATCAAATTAACCGATTCTAATGTTTATTAACACGTTTCTCCCTATGATTTGCTTATGTATTAAGTTTAATAACTCTTCTCTGTAGATTCCCCCTTATTTGACAGATAAAATTATCCAGTAACGTTCAAGTTACAAGTTATTTGCTGACGTTGCAAGTTGGTGCCCCTTACTTGCTTTCATTCAACTTTTTAGTACAATACTATCCTGTCTAACGCTATTCTAACTTACCCATGTTTTTTTATTGTGACGCTAACATTTCAATTATTTTTTTATAAATGTGGCATCGGGACGGGTAAAAAAAAAGTTGCCCTCATCAGGCCCTGGCACCAAGAAAACACTTAAGAAGAAAAAGTAGCAGCTTAAGACAAGACTAAAATGAGATAATTAAAAAAATAAAGGAGACAAGTAAAATTTAAGTCCAAGTAATGAAAACTAGAAATTTGGTAAGATTAGACCTTGTTATGCCTATTTTATTTATTTATTTATTTATTTATTTATTTATTTTTAGAAAAAGGTCATAACAGTTAGAAAAGACAAAGCAGGAAGAGAGTTCCATAGTTTGGGAGCGGAAAGCAAAAAGCAGTCATTGCACTGACCAATCCGCAATGTACAAATCTCCATCAGTACCTGTGTGATTAGGCCGTTTGGCGTGTGCTACGTGGCCTTGCCAGTTGGAAAGGGAATAGATATATAATCGAGATTAGAAGTGACAGCGATTCGTTGATGATTTTGATAACTTTAGATTCAACCCTATCTAGGAGACCAGTGTAAAACGAATGCATTCTTGTACATTTTTAGCAAGTGAGTTAGGAAAAGTACAGTTTTTACTTCTGAAATCTGCTAATTCATATTTTACTCTAGCATGCAAGTAAGGTATATAACTTATTATAATAACAGACATCTGTTCCCCAAATTTGGTTCCTAAAAGGATAAATTTCATACCGCTGAGACTGGTAAACCTCTTCCATTTTCTAATATCCGACTACTCTATTCCATCGTTATCTTATTTATATTGGCTGACGAAACCTATATAGTTTCGGCATACCTTTGCTTCTTATTGTCCCAAAAGAGAATTAACTTAAATCCGTCGACTGTTTTGTTATACCAGACTTATTTGTTCTGCCGCATTTATATTAAAATTGTGTATATTACTGTCATTTGCCGAGAGTTTCTCTCTCTCTCTCTCTCTCTCTCTCTCTCTC
Source organism: Halocaridina rubra (assembly GCA_037179515.1). Lineage (NCBI taxonomy): Eukaryota > Metazoa > Arthropoda > Malacostraca > Decapoda > Atyidae > Halocaridina > Halocaridina rubra. The sequence goes on along the minus strand of JAXCGZ010010161.1, from coordinate 17,000 downwards.
TCTCTCTCTCTCTCTCTCTCTCTCTCTCTCTCTCTCTCTCTCTCTCTCTCTCTCTCTCTCTCTCATACATACATACACACACACACACGCACATATATGTGTATATATATATATATATATATATATATATATATATATATATATATATATATATATATATATATATATATATATATATATATATATATATATATATATATATATATATATATATATATATATATATATATATATATATATATACACGCTTACGCGAATATATATATTGACTTCAAGTTTCTGGAGAGCATTATTTCAATACTATGTTATATGCTCTTGAAGTCTTATCCGTGCCTGATTAGAATACTGCTCGCACATCTTGGATGCCTCTTCTTAAAAGTTATCTCCTTAATAAGGTTGAATCTAAGGCAGTCAGACTTCTCAATGACCCTTCTCTTACTTCTAATCAGGATTCTGTTTCTCTTCGCCGCAAGGTATCGTCTCACTCTCTTTTCTATCGTTATTACTTCCATCGTTGCTCTGATGAGTTGTTGAGTTACATCACTTCCCCTCTGCCGAGGCTGTGTAATACTTGCCAAGCGGCCTTGTCTCTCAGGTTCTGTGTGGAAATTTGGAGCTCGCGAATTGGTCGATGCAGTGACTTCTTCCCTCCATACAAACAAATATTTAATTCCATTTTACAATGGCTATTCAGTTACAAAACTAAGAGTGCACTTATAAGTAGACACGTAATTGAGTAAATAAGTAAGAGGTTGATACATACACTTACAGTGAACAGAAATCTTGTTTTCCTACAAAATTAAGTTTACCTTGAATTAACAGATGGGTGTACAATTATAAATAAACAGTGAGTAATCAGATAAGTGAGTAAAGCTTAAACTTCATAATGACAAAATATCAACTACAATAATAATAAATATTATAATAATAATAATAATGATAATAATAATAATAATGATAATAATAATAATAATAATAATAATAATAATAATAATAATAATAATAATAATAATAATAATAATAATAATAATAATAATAATAATAATAATAATAATAATATTGAAAATAATGCAGATAATAACAACGATAATACTTATACTAAATTAACATTAGTAATAAATTTCACATTAAGATAACGGAAAAGGAGACTGAGGTAATTGGATATACATGTGTATAAGTATAGTATAGTATTACACTCAAGATATAACAGTTATGCTAGCAAGTGAACAGAGATAAAGCTTGCATAGAAAATTAGCATTATCTACAGTTAATAAATGTAATAATAATAATAATTATAAGACTACTACTACTACTACTACTACTACTACTACTACTACTACTACTACTACTACTACTACTACTACTACTACTACTACTACTACTACTACTACTACTACTACTACTACTAATAATAATAATGGTAACGATAATGTCAATAATAAAGTAGTAATAATTACATTCGATACACAAGTTTAAAAGCAAACACCGTTATTACAAGTTACATACACGTTAGTTATGGTAAAAGTGACCCTTATTATATCGGCATCATTACCATTTCTGTACTCTCCTTACAATGATGCTTACTAGTTCTTAACTTAAAGATCAAAGAAGCCGATATCAATTTACATATAGAATAGTTAATGTTAAGGGAAATTGCATTAAATCATTAAGTTTGATTAGTGTGTGAGCAGTAATTATTTGTCCAAAAGACAGCTATAGAAAACTATAATGTTAATAATAGAGTAGTAATGATAACACTTGGTACATAACTTTAAAATAAAAAACCGTTATTACAGGTTAATACACGCTAGTTATGGTAAAAGTTATCTTATTATCGGCATCATCGCCATTTTTGTACCCCTTACAATGATGCTAATTAGTTCTTAACTCTACAGATCAAAGAAGGCAATATCAATTTACATATAGAATAGTTAGTGTTAAGGGAAATTGCATTATATATTAAGTTTGGTTGGTGTGTGAGCAGTAATTATTTGTCCAAGAGATATTGTATAGTTTGCCTTTGAAATCTGTGAAGGAGGATGAATTTTTAAGATTTTCAGGAATATTGTTCCAGAGTGTTGGCCCTCTAATAGTAAGCGTCTTTGAACCTGCATCTGTTTGTTCTCTGAATAAAAAGCTCACTACTCTGTCTTGTTGGTTTCCCTTACTTCTCTGACTGTTTTGAAATTAAATTGCCTGTTAGCATATGCGATCTTGTTTTCTGCATGCATCCACCCAGGTTTTTTGAGAGCCGGTGTGATGTGGTCATATTTTCTCATTCCTCCCAGGGCAACTCGAGCTGCAAAATCCGTAAGCTTTTGTATTCTAATTATCTGAGTCTTACTGGTAGCTCCCCATACAGTTGTGCAATAAATAATATGGCTGAGGGCTAGGGATTGGACAATCATTATTCGAGTGGTAGTCTCATAATTGTCTTTTATACATAATAAGTACATTAGAGTTCCTGTTACCGTTTTGCAGACGTGTGATGGTATTGCCACAGAAGTAATTGTTGTGTTCTGGAATTTGTTCTATGTGGGACCTTGAACCAATAAACATGCATTGTGTTTTACTTTCGTTAATTAACCGGCCAATTTTCTGAAAATAGGTTTTAACTTTTGACAGAGTGTTTCTGCTCTTAAGGTTAGCTCTGGGAGTTTATTAATATCACCACTATGGGGTACCTGAGTGTCGTATAGATACTGTACAGCTAAACAGTCGAGAATGAAATTAGATAGATTTTTTTTTCTTAAACGGAGAAGAGGATAGGACCAAGGACTGATCCCTGGGGGACACTGAATGATAATTTTTTTGGAGTAGAGATAATGTTGTTAAGACGGCTATATGTCTGCGATTAGACAAATACTCTCTAAACCAGGTTGGGTCAGTATTTAGGTTAGTTCATTTGTTAATAAGAATTTCATAGTTTACTCTGTCAAAGACTCTTGATAAGTCTAATAATACAAGAAGAGAGTTTTTTTTTTATCTTATTTTCATTATTGTAGATTTTATTAGTAACTTTGAGCAGTGTAGTTTCCGTAGAAAGTTTGTCTGAAACCATGCTGTTTACAGATAATAGTCAGTTTGTCTCTAGATATGACATTAGGTGGCATTGTTTATCATATTTTCTCAGTCCCTCTTTTTATGTATAGGAATTACATGTGATTTTTTCCAGGAATCAGGAAACCTTCTAGTAAAATGGAGGCGTTTATAATTATTAAGATATAAGATACAATTATCGGTAGAGCATCTTTGATGAATTGAAAGGGTATACCAAGAACCATAAGAATTAAAGGTTCTTAGGCTCTTTATGGTAAGAATTATGGTAGCACAATCAACAGGATTGCTTTTGAAATAATTTCAGATGTTTACATTGGAAGAATAGTCAGTTAAATAATTACTCATGTTCACTGTGTTGATGTTTTCTTTCGTTTTCTCATATGTAATGTTGCCATTGTTGGAAAAATAGTTATTAACGTTTTGTCTGTCAACTCCTTAATATTTTCATCACCTTCTGAGGTAGTCTTTACACTGGGTATCATGATTCATATCACTCTCCATATTGCTGCTGTATCATGTTTAGAGTCATTAAATTGTTTTTTGTAAAAGTTTTTTCAACTTCTATCAATGAGGGATCTGACACGTTTCTTTTCTGCTCTATAACGGCACTGAGTCCTATATCTATTGATTTTTAGCTCTTTTTTTGTATTTGATTTTTTATTTGCATTGCCTCTTTAGAGTCATTTGTTATCCAAGAGGCTGAGGGGCGGGTCATTTTTCTTGTTATAATGGTTGCACTGTTATATAGGCATTCATGAAAGACTTGTGTAAGAATTTCAACCAGCAAATCGACTTTATCTGTATTTAGGATACCATTAAGTATATTTCTGTTGTTGCAAAATGCTTCACAAAAGTTGTCAGGGGAGTAATTATCAAGGCAACGGGATGTCTTAAAAAGAAGCTTCTTCTGGGCTTGTCTATGTTTAGCATTGCAATATTGAGCTCGTGATATGCAATTGGGCAGGGAACTACGTCCCAATAGGTTATACTTTCCACTTTATTTGTTATTTCAAATCTATCAGCGTCCTAGAATTAGGTATTATACGGGTCGGTTTTGTCACTATTTGTGTTAACTTCACAGTGTTGATCACCCTTTTCATTTTGTTATCTGCTGAGAGCAAGTCATCATTAAAGTCACCAAGTATATATATGGGTATGTGGTGCTCACAGATATTTCTGAATGTTTCTAGCAGATGATTGAATGAATGTAAGGTGCTTTTGGGAGACGGTAAATGCACCTTAAACGAAAGATGGGAGTTTCTGATACTCCACAGTGATCCATTTATCTTCGAGCTCTTCTGTTTTTTCTAGACCTGTGTTTATATTTGATGCACTGAAATAATTTCTAACATAAGTACAGATCCCACCCCCTCGGTAATGATCATTATGAAATATTTTAAATTCTGGCATATTCACATGCTTATTTTCAGTTGTAAGAAGCCAAGATTCGCTTATACAGGGGATATCTATACTGTAGTCATTTATTAGCACTATTATTTCCTCAAATTGAACATGAAGGGACTGAGCGCTCACATGCTCTAATGATACATTCTTACCATGCTTCAAAGTGATATCCGTAGTCATAGTTGTAGTTTATTCTTGGGTTTATCCACGGGTTTTGTTGATTGTGTGTTACTGCTGGGAATTCATAGGCATAGTATGTTATAGGGTTAGTCCATGGATCCCTGTATATATACCTAACTGTTATGTCATTCAATATGCTGACGATACTCAAATCTTAATTGAAGGAGAAATTAATGATTTAGAAAATATTATTCGTAGAGCAGAAGAAATTTTGTATATGGCTAAACGTTACTTTCTAAAAAATGGTCTGTTACTTAATGAAACTAAAACCCAATCTATTCTTATCGGATCCAGACAATTATTATCAGAAGTTGATGACAATCTTCATATAAATTTTAACGGTAATATCATTAAGCCAATGAACTCGGTAAAGAACCTAGGTGTCTATTTTGACCGTTACATGAATTTTGAAATGCATATAGATGAAATTTATAAAAAAGTAATGGGTACTCTAATATATCTAAATAGGGTAAAAGACTCATTTGAAACATCAACTCGTATAATAATTGTCCAGTCCTTAGCTATGAGTTTAATTAATTACTGTCTCAAAGTTTGGGGATGTACAAATAAGACTCAATTACAAAGAATACAAAAGTTACAAAACTTTGCAGCACGAGTGGCTGTTGGCAATGTAAGAAAATACGAGCACATCTCTCCTGTTTTAAAAGATCTAGAATGGATAAAGATTAGAGATAAATATGTTTTTGATATATGTACCTTTGTTTTTAATATACTAAGAAACAATATTCCTGATTGCTTGTATAATTTTTCTACAGTAAGCTCAGTTACCGGGTTAACTACCCGTCAAGGGGAAGATTTATTAGTACGAAGGTCTAAAACTGATATTGGCTCAAGAGATATAAACATTCGTGGACCTCATTTATATAATCAGCTTCCCAGAGAACTAAAAAATGCTGGTTCAGTGTATACTTTTAAATATAATCTTAAGAAGTTACTCTTAAAGGAAGATTTTACTTGTAAATTTTAATTGTACACCCATATTTGAATACCCAATGTATGTTGGAAATAAAAGTATTATTATTATTATTATTATTATTATTATGTGCCCTGGTATGTTTGGGCCTTCCCAAGGTTTGTGCGCCTAGGTGAGAGTCTAGGGTCGTAAGAGCCATCTTCCCAGGAGAAGTCTCTTGTGTGTTGACACCGATAAGAGAGGTTTGTCTTGTGTCACTTTCCGTAGTCTCGCTGATAGGGGATTCTTCCTTAAGATTTTTGCTGTTTATTCTGGTATGGCTGTTGTGGGATATCTTGTAGATAACACAGGTTGTGTTCGCTGTTTGCTTCCGCAAAATGGCCAGACAATCATGCCTGTAGGCCATTGATTCAATTTTTAAGCCACGTATTCAATCCTTTCGATATTGTTGCTGTGAAGGAGATCCAATTTGGGTTGCGAGAAAACTCCCATGTCTTGACATCTTCAGAGGGAATGCCTTGATTTGTCAAAATATTACGTATCTCTCACAGAGGGGCTGCCAGGTATGTGAATATATATTTAACTTGTATCCCTTGCACTTGCATTATTAGGTAACAGTGGCTGTGGGGGGGTAAGGACTTCGATGGACAGTTTGGACTGGAGACTATTCCTGTGTTGTTAGGAGTAATGTTGAAGGATGCTCTTATTGCTTTGCTGTTTTGCAGCCTATTACTGGATTGGTTAGTTTTGCTGGATGGTCTAGCCAGGTTGTCCTGGTTAGTTACTGTTGTTGTGTTGTCAAAAGTAGTGGTGAGGGATGCTATTTCTTCTTTGTTTTGCAACCTATTCTTGGTTCGTTATTTGTACTGGATATTGTCACATTTGTATTTCAATACACTGAAGGAATTGTGAGTAGAGACAAAACCTAGTGGGCGAAACATGAGGATTGTTGATAGAGGAGACATCATCGTTGTTGGGTAACTGCACTGAATTGAGATGAGGAGATGTTTCAATTAACTGTTTCAACCTTGAGTTATCCCTTTTAAATAGGACAATGTCTGTTTCCAGCATTTCCACCTTGTGTTGTAAGGCTTTCTCCTCTTCAGCATCTGCTTCCATAATTGTCACCTTATCTGCAAGACTTTCAATCATTCGATGTAGGTCTGCTTGGTTGAGAAGTTTATCAATCTCCACAGGTTTTACACTTGAATCTTAAGATTTAAAGACTTTGTCAAGTTATTCAGGAGACTTGAGCTGAGAGTGATTATATTTGAAATTATTTTATTTTTTACCTGTGTCATAATGATAAGCCCTCTACTGTGCTGTGGAAAGTGCTCCACTACCTTTGAGAGCAATAGCTGGCTCTTTTTGAACAGAATGTATTTTCTATTTTTTCCAATTCCCTATTGATGTCGTGATGTG
>JAXCGZ010010161.1:2500-7500 GCA_037179515.1 Halocaridina rubra | reverse complement strand
CAGGAACAATATTATTATATGGGCCCTTTTGGATACGTGAAGAATATTATTGACTTTTCATTAATACTAAGCTGATCTCGATTTATATAATAATCAGTCAAGGGTGACAGCATTGCTTTTTTTATAAGGATGTAATGTTTTAAGGATTTCTAGCCAGATAATCATATAAATGAAAAGTTTAGGAATATATATATATATATATATATATATATATATATATATATATATATATATACATATATATATATATATATATATATATATATATATATATATATATATATATATATATATATATATATATATATATATATATATATATATATATATATATATATATATATATATATATATATATATATATATATACATGCATATATATACATGCATATATATATATATATATATATATATATATATATATATATATATATATATATATATATATATATATATATATATATATATATATATATATATATATATATATATATATATATATATATATATATATATATATATATATATATATATATATATATATATATATATATATATATATATATATATATATATATTACTTTTCGTATTTAATATCCAAATTGCATTCATAATGTAATCCAATGGGGCTTAATGCTGCTCCCTCCCTGAAGATCCCAGTATTGACTATTTGTGATGTTCTTAATATCCTTTTATGCTTCTTTCCAAGTTATCTTATTTACTATTAGTTTCAATAGTGGCGAAAGCTATGTGTATGTGGCATAGCTATGCTAAGATATCACCATTTTCAGTTATATCAGACCCCTGGATCGGTAACAAGATATTCTATATCTACTGTTTTCGGGAAGTCAGCACGGAAAATCCATAATAGTTTCCTAAGCAACATTAATATCATCTACGTATCATTCTTAAGTATGTACCTGGTAATGGGATGGATTTTCAATAGTGCTCATGCTATGAGCAGTCAAGCCCGGAGCTGATGTTTCAGTGATTCTAATATTACTGATTCGTGGACTGTTTTGTTCAGTGCCGGCTAGTCAGCTTGATTGAGGGTTCTGTTGATATTGTTATAGGTATATTACATCCCTGGTTGTTCATGCCGCATATCTGTGACAGAACCACTTGGGTACAAGGAGGAGATGAAATTTACTACCCTCGTGTGGTGCTTTAAGAACAATTGCCCCTTAGAATGATCACCCCTTAGGACCATTACCCCTTAGAACAAGTTCCCCCTTGGACACCTGCACTTCAGAATTCAATATTTTGTGCCGCTGGAGTGTGTGTTATTCCTACCTCTTAAAATTTAGTTTCTATTTCATTGGTTTCCTAAGCCAGTCAAACCCATTTTAACCAAACTTCATCTATTCTAGCCTGACACAATCTAACCTAACGTAAGCTAACGTAAGGTTTTAATATTATCAAGGGTAATTGTTCGCTTTTGCAGTAGGATTTAGAGACTATTGTAATAGAGGCAATCTTCCTTGGGACAATTGTCTTAGGGGCAATTGTCTAAAGGGACAATCGTCCGTTTATTACCTACGCATGTCATTCAGGCGGCAATGCCCTCCTACACATATATGAGAATATACGTTATAAAACACTTGGTTGGATGCAACTAAATTATAAAATTCCCATATCATCATCATCATCATCATCTTCCTGCACTTATTTATAAATGTATATGATATAAACTCTTGGTCGGATGAAGATGCAACTAAATTATAAAATTCTCATTTCATCATCATCATTATCATCATCATCATCACATTTATCTTTACTAAAAATACCGTTCATTGGAGATTCCCCCACCCTGTAGCAAAATACACAGCACGATAATTGTTTTAATCCGAATCACACAAACACGGCACTCATAATGGACATTATACCATTATTATTCAACTAAATGTGGTACTTTCCTTTGAACAGTTTAGGGGGGGACCTATGAGCTGACCAAGCTTTGTATCCCACACACATCGCAAGAAAAAGAAGGAGAAGAACTCTTTCATTTCCATTTTTATAATGATATGTACGAGTTTTAAGATACACATTTTGTCTTAGTTCGCTAATGAAAGATTCAAAGGAGTTGCCAGGGACGCATGAGAGAGAGAGGAGAGAGAGAGAGAGAGAGAGAGAGAGAGAGAGAGAGAGAGAGAGAGAGAGAGAGAGAGAGAGAGAGAGAGAGAGAGAGAGAGAGAGAGAGAGAGAGAGAGAGAGAGAGAGAGAGAGAGAGAGAGAATTTAAAGTTTGATACATTACATAATCTTTTTAGTCGGCTTAATATTATTAATGTTTTGCATGGGAAAATTTAATGCATTAACTTTTCCCTTGATGGATTGACCAGTTTATATAATATATAAAAGCTTGAAATTCAATATTTTAACATCTGACAATTCATTCTTCTTTGCAAGCAGTTCAGTCTTTGATGATTTTACTCCTTTGATATATATATATATATATATATATATATATATATATATATATATATATATATATATATATATATATATATATATATATATATATATATATATATATATATATAAAACCAAATAAGCACATTACATATGTGAAAACATGAATCATTTTTCCCCTGACCGGGACTTGAACCTAGGACTTCTAATTACTAAGCCAAGGCGCTACCAACTACACCACATAAGGTCTGTTTCCTTTTAACCTTCTGTGGTGTAGTTGGTAGCGCCTTGGCTTTGTAATTAGAAGTCCTAGGTTCAAGTACCAGTTGGGTTAAAAATGATTCATATATATATATATATATATATATATATATATATATATATATATATATATATATATATATATATATATATATATATATATATATATATATATATATATATATATCTATATATATATATATATCTATATATATATATATATATATATATATATATATATATATATATATATATATATATATATATATATATATATATATATATATATATATATATATATATATATATATATATATATATATATATATATATATATATATATATAATATATTATATTCAAGCTGAAAAACAATTGATATGTGTCTCTTACTCGCTTGCTTGCTAAAACATACATTAGATAACAAACAAATAAGTGCACAAGATTTTAGGCACCTAGAGCGCAAAATTGAACGCATGAGTAATTATCTTGATGTCTACTTATACCGTCTTCTCAGCTATATCCACACAAGATCTCCAACACCAATAGCACAGACAAGAACTCTCTCTTTTCGCCTGATCTTGTGGACACGCCTCCTGTACTGGCAATACTTGCTGTCAGGAATTGAACCTTTGAGCCCTTGTGCTCTTTTCTTTTAATTTATATTTTTGTATTTTTTTTCACAAATTTCACATTAATACATTGGTTATCCCCTAATATAATTTATGGAAAAGATGTCTAACAGATTTAAGCTAAATGCTGAAATTGCAGTCTTAATATTGGATTATTTATTTCTTCAGGTTTTGAGCTGCAGGAAAGAGACGGACGAACTGCTTACTATAGACTTTCATACTACCAATGAATTGCTACTTTTTTTTTCTTCTTAGTTTATTGTGCCAGTTGTTGGTCAGGGCTAATCGACAATAAACACTACCATTAGTCCTTCTACTTAAGGTGGTCGCCGTGACAAAGTGGAAGCGTCCGCGAGTTTATGCGTTAGGTCGAGGGTTCTCGGGCCGCCATGGTCTGAGCATAGCAAGGGCATGCACTCAGGGTAACAATCACACGTGAATAAACCAAAGTCCTTCGCATGAAGGCACCGTCCCAGGCCTAAGTAGAAAAGTTATTTTGTGACGTAAAACCGACCACGTTAGTCTTTTTACATAAACGACGCAACTCAGCAAATACTTTAATTTATCTACATTTTAATGAGGTTCCTTTGAAGTAGGCTGCATGGGAGAGCGAATAGCTCTTTAACTCATAATTCCATTATTTCTACATTTTCAAATTTTATTGCGAAGAAAATCTTGCTTAGGTACTACATTATGTATTTTAGAACATACGAATATGTGATAAATAAAGGAAGGAATGGATATGAAAAAGAGGAAAGTATCCATTGAAGCGTTCGTATCTTCTTGAGTTATTCCAGTTTTGGACTTGATTTACTGAATGACTCACTCCTGCGGAAGCAACTCCGCCCTGCTATTTAGCTCTACATGAAGTGTCTCACTTTCCGCCCTTATACTCGCTTATTACTGAGACTAAATGCTTTTGGCGTAGTATATATGATAATATTAAGGTGCAATTTACACATAAGAGCTGCTAAACGTTCTTATTTGCACTTTTCAGAACCTAAATTCCTGAAGATATAGTTTTACCAGAGATTCCTTACCTTTGTTAGTGTATTTATTTTACATTAATCTCTCTCTCTCTCTCTCTCTCTCTCTCTCTCTCTCTCTCTCTCTCTCTCTCTCTCTCTCTCTCTCTCTCTCTCCCACACACACACACAATAGAAATGGTTGCATATTGCCTAACAGATTCTGTAGACAATATAAAGATCTCATTACGATAACAGGAACTTCAATCATAGTCTGCAGTGGCCGCATGCATTTCTCACTGAACCATAATGCGGTTTGCTGCTTGCAGCTCATTAATCCAATCTCTCATTATAACATTTATCACCGCCTTGTTAACCTAGTGTTGTTAGCTCGCTTTTATCATCTGTGTTGTAGCTCATATTTTTCAAGCCTCTCTCCTCTCCTCCAATTATTCCTGTGTCTTCTATTACTTCTGTTCCTCCCTTTCTAGCCTCTCATCCTCTTCTAGTGTTTTCTCTCATTCATCCATTCATTCTCCTGTTATTTTTGCTCCTCCTCTTTTTCTTAAGACGCTGGTATGGAGATAAATTTGTAGGAGATAAATGTTCTCTCATTTTGGCAAATATATGGTTTAAACTGCCTCATTTACTTCTTGATTTATGTTAATTGCTGGAGGAGATTTGTCTCGTGTCTGTGAGTGCGCCTGGATACTGTTCTTTTTGTTCTCTAATG
>JAXCGZ010010160.1:40000-44577 GCA_037179515.1 Halocaridina rubra | reverse complement strand
ATCCTTAAAACTATAAATACATTTAGCGATTAATTTGTCCTCACTTAGCGAATTCCAGTTATCAACTATTCTTACATTAGAAAAGAACTTTCCTGCACCCTGCAAAGAAATTTTCTTACGAAGCTTCAAACTATAACCTCTAAGCACCACATATTGAAAAATCGGTAAATAACTACTTTGTAAAAAAATCAAGGTGAGGCAAACACCTTAAGGGATTCCTCATAATTAAAATTATGCATCTTCATTACCAGCTCCGTAGCATGTCTCTGAACCTTGCCAATGTATTTATATTTTCAAGCGCGAATACCAAAACCTGCGCTGCATAGTTAAACTTTGCTTTCACATTAGTCAAATATATATTTCAGAACATTCCTTGTCCATATACCTGAAGGCAAGCTATATGGTGATAAGAAAGCATATGCTGCTCCTACTACACCATTTATAATTATTTACGAAGACAGATCTGCCAATATGTTACCCCTAGATCTTTTTTCTCCTTACGTACTTGAAGTTCCGCTCCTGCTATTGAATACCTAAACTTGGGCGTTCTTGCACCCTTACCTATTCGAGTTACTTTTTATATATTTAAATACTGGCTCTCATTCATTATTAGTTTGAACACTCATGTAGACAATCTAGGTTTTTCTGAAGTTCTCTACCAATATTGTTCTTCTTTTACTCTCTATCAATCTTTAAATAATGTGCAAATATATTTAAATACGCATAACTCAAACGAGTCATTTACATATATCAGGAACAGAAATAGCCCATTAAGCGATCCTCGTGGAAGTTCACTGCTAACCTTCTCTACAGTCAAGCACTGCAAGTCTTACTCTGACCGTCTACTCCCGTCCTTCTAAATAAGTTTATATCCACTTCAAGTTACTTCCACCTATTGTTGCCATCACTTACTTTAAAAAAAAAAAAAAAGTCTCATGTGAAACTGTATAAAATATCTTCTGAAATCAAATAATGTGCATGTGCCTAGCCCTCTCTTTCTTGTAAGATTAAGAATACCTCATTGTAATATACTAGTAAATTCGTTAGCGAAGAGGTACCTTCCATGAAGCCATACTGTCTCACTAGTAAATAGTTAAAGGACAAAGAGTGAAGAGAAATGTGTTTTTTCAGTAGTTTCTCCTTAACTTTCCAAAATATGCTAGTCAGACACACGGATATAAGCTAAGAGCTGTGTTTCTCCTATCTTGTTTGAAGATTGTTAATCACATACGTATGTTTCCAGCATCTTGGAATTTTCACAGATTCCAGCGACTTTTCAGATATGATGCATAAGGCTTCAGATAATGATTCGCCGCATTTCTTAACTACATAAAGGACTATATTGTCAGGCTCTATAGCTGTATGAGCATCTAACTCCATCTACACTTTGCATACCTCTGTAGCGTACAGCTACACTGAATATTCTTGGATATTCATCACACATCTGACAAGTCATTACCCTTCACATCTGACAAGTCATTACACACTCCATCTGTTTCTTTTTACTTTATGTATTCTTCGTGCCCAGGCCCGATGAGGGCTGTTTTATTTTATATATTTTTTTGGCCCGTCCTGGTATCACAATAAAAAAAAAAGTTGAAAAGATGATGTTCTCTAATGCTGGCACATGATCTCCCGTCTCTGCAATATGAGGGGGTGGAGCGTTTTCTACCTTAACAATCGACTGAAACTCCTTGTTCAAAGTCATTTCACCTGCCTCAGTAATGATCTGTCTGCCCTTTCCAACTTTAAAATTTGTATTTTGTTCTTAAGTTTCCTATGACAAAGCTGTAGAAAAGTTTGGCATTTCCCTTAAGTTGTTTTAATATCTTTCATATGCCCTCTCGGCCTATCTTCATTTATTTAGGTACTCGTTTCATGTTCATTTATTATTTTCCAGATTTTTATACATGTTCTCCTCATATACCTACTCGAGAATATATCTCTCCAGTCTCTTTCCCTCAATCACAAATTATTGAGCCATATCTCTTTGGCATGAAAAAAATTCTATTCTCGTACATGGTATGCAAAAGCTAACTATCCTCTCATATTCATAGCAAAATACTTCGTACATCTCATGTACAGTTTTGTTATTAATTCTGATCCCTTCCCAAGTGCTATCTGCAATATGATCGTTAATCCTCTTATAATAGCCACTAGACAGTTCATCTTTTTTTTTCTTTTTTTTCTTTTCGGTCCCCCTTCTGGAAAAGCAATCACTTTTTTTCAATGGAAGGATCATACAGTACTTAATTTTACAGTATTTAAAACGTTATATGTGAATACTAGATAGAGCAGCGATGGTTCATCTCTTATCCTGCCCATTGTTGGTTCCAGTACACGTTAGTACAATAAATTTCCTTAAACCTAGTCTAGGACTCTTGCCCAAAGGGAATCCTCTTCACTATGTGGTTCAAGACTATTCCAATCTATTTCTCTCTGATTATAATCCACCACAATTATTTTCCCACACTTTCTCTCACGTGCGCTGTTTACAACTGAATTTATAACTTCTAGTACTGTATACCCATATTACTCTTCTTAATAACCTCTAGTTTTTGCTGCTTCTTTGGTGGCTTATATACTACAGCTATTGTAAATGTTCGCTGAGTCCGTGTATACACTCACTTCCAAAAACAATATTTACTTTTTCAATCCGAGACCTTACTAATGAGCAACGTTAACTCTACCAGTCTTCCTATCATTGCATAAGTTTCGTGAAAGACTAACACTATATATATATATATATATATATATATATATATATATATATATATATATATATATATATATATATATATATATATATATATATATATATATATATATATATATTTTTTTTTTTTTTTTTTTTTTTTTTTTTTTTTTTTTTCAGTTAACTTTGTCTCTGTATTTGCTATTATATCCCATTTACTGTTATGCATCCTATCCATTCATTCAACTACTGCCTTGCTAGCTAATCCATCAGCACTTGCATATAGCCTTGAAGATACTATATCCTTTGGTTCTCTAAAAAAATTTTTATCATTCCTTAGATTGGATAAAGTCTGAAACAGGAAAGAAATATCTCCTCTTCTTCATTACTTTCTCCATATAGCTTTATTGCTCTGTACCTTGCGTACACACACACATGTAAGGGTGGCCTTCAGGCACATGGACAAGGAAATGTTCAGAAATATTTATGCAACCTATGTGAGGCCAAAGCTTGAATATGCAGTCCCCTTTTGGAATCCACACTTGAAAAAGCACGTATTTAAGTTGGAAAAAGTTCAAAGACATGCCACGAAACTGGTGCCAGAAATACCCAATCTCACTTATGATCAGAGGCTGGGGGAATTACACTTACCATCACTTGAAGCTAAGAGAATGAGGGAAGATATAGTGACGGTTTATATTCCTTCATGGTTATAACAAAATGGATAGAGATCGATATTTTGATATGACTGGCACTAGAACTAGAGGTCATAGTTTGATGATTCGTAAGGAAACTTCTTTGCAGGATGTAAGGAAATTCTTTTTTTTTAGTGTAAGAATAGGTGATATCTGGAATTGTAAAAAAGTACAAAATGGAACCGACCAGGAGACGGGGAGTTACAAGCTTGGGGCTATTTCCCGTAAACACAATTAGGTAATCACAGTTAGGTAATTACACACACACATACACACACACACACACATTATGAAATTCAATACTTCAAAATGTAAGGTAATGAGAATGGGTACAAGTGCAAGAAGGCCCAAGCTTGACTACTCGGTGGCTGGAGTACAACTTCAAGAGACAGAAAATGAGAGAGATCTAGGAGTAAACATACTGGCAGATTTGTCTCCAGAAATACATATAAATGGCATAGTAAGGGCAGCATATGCATTCTTATCAAATGTAAGGGTAACCTTCAGGCACATGAACAAGGAAATGTTCAGAAATATTTATGTAACCTACGAGCGGCCAAAACACGAAAATGCAGCCCCCTTTTGGAATCCACACTTGAAAAAGCACATAGCTAAGCTTGAAAAAGTTCAAAGACATGCCATGAAACTGGTGCCAGAAATACGCAATCTCAGTTATGATGAGAGGCTGGGGGAATTAGACTTACCATCACTCGAAGCTAGAAGAGTGAGGGGGGATATGGTGACAGTCTTTAAATTCCTTCATGGTTATGATAGAGTGGATAGGGATCGATATTTTGATATGGCTGGCTCTAGTACTAGAGGTCATAGTTTGAAGCTTCGTAAGAAAACTTCTTTGCAGGATATAAGGGAATACTTTTTCAGTCTAAGAGTAGTTGATAATTGGAACTAGCTAAGAGAGGAGGTAGTTAATGCTATCTCAATCCACAGTTTTAAGGACAGGTATGATAAGTATCACTAAGTATAAAATGGAACCGATGAGGAGACGGGAAGATACGAGCTTTGGGCTCTTTCCCGTAAACACAATTAGGTAAGTACAATTAGGTAAGTACACACACACACACACATATATATATATATATATATATATATATATATATATATATATATATATATATATATATATATATATATATATATATATATATATATATATATAATACAATATT
>JAXCGZ010010160.1:0-37500 GCA_037179515.1 Halocaridina rubra | reverse complement strand
GAAAATGTACTCAACTCGGTGCTGGTCCCAAGTCCGGATGACTGGAGTGGAACCGATATTAGGGGGGTCATCAAGCCATAAAAGTATAAGCCTACACCAAACGCAAGTCTGTCGATGGCTGGTTAAGAAACAAAAACCCAAGCAAACATTAAGAAAAGTTGACGGTAAATGAAGGGGGAATACTGCTAATATCTGTAATCAAACGCTCAGAAATGTCCATCTGTAAAATTCACGTCTACTTTAGAATTTTAAAAAGTAAATATCGAAAAATATATAGGGAAGAAATTATATGGCATATTCATTTTAAGAAATAGATGTCCAATTCATTGCAAGCATTACTATTTGCTGTAAAGAGTACTGTATATCACTTCCTTGGCAAGTTTCTCTCTTCCAATCTGGTTTTCTACCCTTCTTCTGTGGGCTGAATAACAATACTCAATTTTGAAAAATAACTGACCAGGAATTGAGGTGAAAGATACTATAAATATTTCCTGTCTATGTTTGACTTTAGATAAATGTCATTAAGCAAGAGATATCATCAAGGATTACTTTTCATATTGATATGCTTCAAAGCAATGCTACCGGATCTTGGTAAAATGGTAGCATTCACTGCAAAGACGGACTAGAATAAAAGACTTAACAACCCAATACATTATTTTCCTATGAATGTTACACCAGTACGGACAACAAAAATTGCCTTCATCGGGAAGTTCCTTTATTTTCAATAACGCGGTGAGCAAGCTAATAAACTTCCGTAGCCATATCATTTTCACTAGGCACAGCCTAGTCTCGAGTATTTTCTCTCTTTTTCTCAATACAAATTATTCACACAAATTTGCTACTCTATTCTTCCAATCTGCAATTTCTAAATCTTTGTCATGGACTGGATTAATAAAAGACTTTACTGGTGATTGAAACACCTGAGACGGCTATACTCTTTTTCATTAGCTTGACCAAAAATCAACCGAAACTGTCTTTATCATGTGGAAATATTGCTCTGAAATTTTTTTTATTTCGGTCATTGGAAAAATAAAGATTATTAAAAGATATTTACATAATGAGGGAGGTTCTCGCATTATTAGATATTGTGAAAAGAAATATACCAAATATAGTAAAAGTAAGAAAGTAAAGCGTTACTTTGTGATCCATATTGGATATCACTAGGACTACTTATGAAACACCCTGAGAGAATGATGTACAGGGTATTTCATTATCGAAGATATTCTTCATAATAACATTAAAAAAGTCAACATATAATACCTATGATTTAAAGATTACCTCAGCATTCTTTGGCCCGATTTCTTAAACAGTGTAAACCTAGGATACCATATTGTTAGTTAGTTAGCTACACACACAAATGGATTTCGTACACGCATCTGACGCGGTTCTGTGTATAGCTAGGATCCCACATGGGATCCTAGCCATACACAGCACCGCGTCAGATGCGTTTATGAAATTCATTTGTGTGTCTAGCTAACTAATAATATGGTATCCTAGGTTTAGTTTAAGAAATCGTGCCTTTAATTCAACCCATCTGCAATATGAAATAGCAGCTAGTTATTGTATGCCACTTACTAGGACTAAACATTGGCAGAGAAACTGTGGTAAATATGGTGCCAAAATATTAGAAGACAAATGAAAAGAGCAAAGCACTGTGATTAATGTATACATATTAATATTACCACAGTAAGAAGTCAACAGAGAAAGACTGAATATAAACAGAATATGAACAAAAGAACTAAGACATCAAACTCTCAGTGCTTTAATATATGCAGATTATGAATTAAAAAAATAAGTTACCTTAATAAGGCTGACAAACGTATAACCAAGACTTAGAACTTATTCGTGACGAAATAACTTAGAAAGGTTCAGTCATTCAAGAAATTCATATTTTCTTAATTCTACTGCCAGCAGGTGACAGAAAAAAAAAATATATCTATAAGGAGCTAGTTGCCCATCAAGCATCATCATCTAATGGAGACTATATCCAAAAAAAAAAAAAAAATAAACAAATAATGGTGCAGCTCATTGTATTGGAGTCAGTGTCAGAGCAGAAAAATCATACATTGTGAAATTATAACAATGCATCGTCACTTCAAGAACAAAAGGGGGGAAAAATGGCAGGAATTCACAACTCTCCATTGTATGTTGACTGTTTTGGGAATTTCTCATAAATGACATCAAATAATTTTTAAACCTTGACAGTACACTGACACTTTGCATAGTACGGTAGGTAAGGATGGTAGGTAAGAATTTACACTTTCTTCTGCCAACATGATGAACTAGAGAGGAGCAACTCCAGATGTGAGTATTTTTGAATTTAGATCCATATTAAAACTCCCGAGAGATATAAATTCCCAAAAGATTTTTGCAAAAGAAATAGTTGAGTAACACTTTTTAACCATTAAAAATTTCAATATACTGTATATACATATTTTAGGGGTGGTAAAAAAACTAACGTCATTCTTCTGTAAAAGTGTCTTGAGGGTTAAAAATGAAACCACAATCAAATTAACAGCAATACACTGCTAAGAATTATATGGAGTATGCATTCAGAAATGACAAAAAGACAATAGAGAGGAAAATCTGAGGGGAAAACGCATTACAGTGTTCTCTCGCTATATCGCGGTTCACCTATCGCGGATTCACTGTATTGCATTCTTTTTCTGGCGATTTTTTTTCTGGGTATATGCAAAAATATTAAAATTTTAAGAAATAAAATTCAGCATTTTTGTTATTTTATTGAAAATTTTTTCTTTCATTATTTTATTGATAAAAAAATTTATTTCCCAGTCTACAAATAATAAAACTTTAAGAAATAGTAAAATAAAACAAATTTGAACATGTAACTCTACACCATGTAAAATACGATACCGGTTTTAGCGTATCGGAAAACGCAAAGGGTCGCACCTACGTGAGCTAGCATATATTAAAATTTCCAGTAGTTTCATGATTTTATTGATAAAAAAAACGTATTTCTTAGCCTAAGAATAAGAAAACAGTAAAAAACATAAATACTAACAGTATTGCACCATGTAAAATACGATACCGGTATCAGACTTTCGGAAAACGAAAAGGGTAGCACCTACGTGAGCTAGTACATATTGAAATTTTCATTATTTTATTGATAAAACAAGTATTTCCTAGCCTAAGAGTAATAAAACAGTAATAAATAGTAAAAAACATATATTTAAACATATAACTCACAGTATTGCACCATGTAAAATACTGTCCGATAGCGTACAATGTATTGGCGTCTTGGAAAACGCAAAGGCTCGCACCAGTGAGATAGTTCATGAAATGCTATTGGATGAAAGGGTGGGAGATGACAAATCACAGAATTGTTTTTCTGTATGTTCTGTATCATGGGGTCTGCTTGGCTTTTTGATTGAAGTTTGGTTCTCCCACCATCTTCCATTGTCTTGCCTCGCTCGTTCAGTCTAACTCATGGGTGCGCCGTTTGTGTTGTGCTTATTAATAATTTGTGCTTGTGATTTATTTTCTTCACTTTTTTCAACCTCTGCAATGCCTCCCAAGTATCCTTCATCTTCTAAGGCTTCTGGTAGTGAGCCTAAGTGGCAAAGGAAGATGTTAACCATAATGGATAAGGTGAAACTGTTAGATATGCTGAAAGAAGGAAAAAGGTTTGCGGATGTCGGCCGCTATTTTGGCCTCAATGAATCTACTGTTCGCTACATCAAAAAGGACGAGGCAAATATCAGGAAAACGGCGACTACTTCTTTTAATAAATCAGTCGTAACATCCCGCAATAAGATAATAGTGCGGATGGAATCTGCTTTGGCCCTGTGGATTGCTGATTGCAGAAAGAAGAACATCAGCATAGACAACAATATCATACAAACAAAGGCGAAGAAGCTGTAAGAGATATTCGCTGCAAACGAACCCGACGACGACAGTGGCGACCGTGGAGAGGAGGAGGGGAGAGAAGAAGATATCGACGACCCACAACCAGGACCCTCCAGCGATTCTCCACCAAGGATACAATCGTTCGTGGCAAACAAGGGATGGTTCGCCAAATTTCTAAAACGCTATGGCCTAAAAAGCGTTTCGGGTTATGGCGAAGCTGCCTCTGCAGATACAGCTGCAGCAGATGATTACGTGAACGACGACTTCAAGAAAATTATCGCCGAAGGGGAATATGCTCCTGAGCAAGTCTTCAACGTGGATGAGATTGGGTTATTTTGGAAGAGAATGCCGTCTCGCACTTTTCTCTTCAAGGAAGAAGCTAAAGCCCCGGGATTTAAAGTGCACAAAGATCGCGTTACCCTCATCATGTGTGGAAATGCTGCGGGCTTCATGTTAAATCCCGGGTTATCTACATGTCAAAGAACCCTAGGGCTTTGAAGAATAAAAACAAGAATCTGCTGCCAGTGTACTGGACGCATAACCCAAAGGCCTGGATCACGAAAAGCCTCACATCGGACTGGTTTCACCAATGCTTTATCCCTCGGGTCTAAATTTATCTTGCGGAAAAAGGCCTTGAATTTAAAGTCCTTCTTTTGATGGATAATGCTGGTGGTCACACAACTAATCTCGAATATAACGGTGTTCAAGTAGAGTTCCTGCCACCGAATACGATGTCACTGATTCAGCCTATGGATCAAAGCGTTATTCGTGCGTTCAAGGCCCTCTACACACAAAATGCCCTGGCGAACCTGGTTGATTCCATGGATTCGGACAAAGAATTCTCATTGAAAACGTACTGGCGTAATTACACGATTTCTACATGCCTTCAAAATATTCAGAATGCAATCAATGCCAGCTGGAAGCAGTTGTGGCCCGAAGTCATCCACGACTACAAGGGATTTGCTCCTGACAAAGTCCATAACTCGGCAGTTGTGAAAGATGTGAAGTTGACTGTATTGCTAGGAGAAGGCTTTAAAGATATGACTCCCGAAGATGTGAATGAACTGATTGACTGCCACTCGCAGCCTCTGACTGATGAAGACTTGGATGAAATGACAAAATCAGCGAGCGAATAAGAGGAAGAACTTGAGGAAACGCACGAAGAAATTGAAGAACCTCGCCTTACACTCGAACGTTTGGCAGCCATGTATGAAGATGTGAAAGCAGTCCAACAACTCTCGCAAGTACATGACGATAATATGGTTTGTTCGATGACCTTCTGCAATCTTCTTGACGATAATATGGTTTGTTCGATGACCTTCTGCAATCTTCTTGACGATGCCATGATTCCTTACAAGAACATCTTCCAACAAAAGAAGAAACAGCAACAGCAACTCCCCATTACCATGTTCTTCGCTCGCAAAAAGCAGCCGTAAAGCTGTTATTGGCTGCGGAATAATTTCCTCTGGAGTCTACAAACGTCATTACCACCTCATTCACGGTAAGGTTATCTATCACGTTCATATAAATTTACGTTGCATGCTGTTATTTATAAAGTAAAGGGTAGTTTTTTAACAGTGCAGGGAGGGTTTATACAGTAAACGTAAAAATAATTGTAAAATACCTATGTACATTAGTATGTCATGTCATTACCACCTCATTCACAGTAAGTTTATCTATCACTTTCATATAAATTTATGCTTGCATGCTGTTATTTATGAAGTAAAGTGTGGTTTGTTAACAGTACAGGGAGGGTTTATACAGTAAACGTAAAAATAAATGTAAAATACCTATGTACAAATAGGGTGATCCTACTTCGCGGAAATTCACCTATCGCGGTCAGTCCCGGAAACTAACCCCCGCGATAAACGAGGGATCACTGTATTTGATGTTTTAAGAACCGATCAGTTATCTTTTCAACCAATATGTCTACCACTGCCAGTCCTTATAAAATGGAAAATGAACCGAATACTAACAATATAAAGTTACAAACTTTAATATATGTTGGAAAAGATTTTTACTTCTGAAATAATCTAATTCCACATATGGTCATCATTCATACAGAAATGCACATTCTCCCTCAAGGATAATAGAAACTGAAGTGTAATACTTAATTACATATCAAACAGATGTCTGGTAATCTGAAACTATATGTAATTACTCGGCATTGCTAAAGTATGTATTAATGTGGGCTTGCAAAGGGCTTACATAATATTAGCACAAAACCCTTCCATAACTTAAAATAAGAAATCATACAGTATAAAAAAAAAAAGAAAGAGAACATTTTGTGAAGAATAAAGCACTTCCATACTGGAATAGATACAAGAACCTTCAGGCAAGCACCATATCACCATTTCAGGGTAAAAGACCATGCTTCATTACTATAGCTCCATAGATTTTTCAACCATTAAACAAGAAATATTAACTCTGTTCAAAATGTACTCTACCTACTCGATCACGATAATCAAATTTTTTTTTATTTCTATTTCTGTGCCACTCCACCATTCACATGCTCCAATTCTGCATTGGGTATGACATATATCAACTACTATTTACTACTTTGGAATTTTGTAAAAGTCACGTATAATAAATGAACAGTTTATTATTCTTAAAGAGTACTGATCTATAAAAACAACAGAGGATAAATGTTTCCAACAAAAGACCATACATGCATATGCTTCCAAGAGGAACTGATGACAGTACTGTAAAATAAAACAGCCTCCGATATGTCACTCATAAACTGAAGCGAGGTATTCCCAAGTCATTTTTCAAAAATTTCACCTAAAATATGAAAAACAAAGGTACGCCTTTGTAAAAGCCTACTATCTCAAGTCAATGTACATTTTGTTCCATTAAATATACATAAATAATTTCATCTGGTGAGACTCCACAATACTAATATCTTAATGATAAGTATTATGATTCCAGTGTAAAAGAATGTAAATATGAAAGTGAATACCAGAAGTGCAAGGGCTTGCAAGTGCTTTCAAAGGGGTGCTTCCTTATCATTGCCCATTTTGCAGGCCAACCAACTTACCGACATTTCAATATAGATAGTATTATACTTGACCCCATAGTGCTATCCTTTTTCAAATAGAGGTATGCGCGAGTACTGAACACTGCAAGCCCAAGCCTCTGGCTCTAGATTCATGGTCGTGTAAATGAGAAGTGAAATAGTCTTTGAATGGCAATGATCATAGTAGATTTGAATGTATATATTGAGCATATATTGCCTAAATAATCAAAGTGACACACTACACACCCAACTTTAATATGTATAGAGCTATGGTGTTATCATTCACAAACACCAGCCTTGAAACATTAATTACAAAATAAGTCATCATAAAATTTAAGACAAATACTATAAAGTACAAGACAACCAGCCAATCACACATACTTTACAAATCTTTCATCTACATAAAAAATTGAATTCATGAAAAGTATAAGAAAATTCACGGGTTTTAATTCCTGAAGGTTATCCCCATAGACAATAAACTTTATAGTGAGACGCTGTGAAATATGAAAACACTATGTGAAGGGAACTCCAGTAGCAAGAAAATGTATATACATGTGGCTATACCTCTCAATAAATACTTTTTATATTACAGCAACAAGGCAATAAATTACTTATCACCTTTCTTAAACATTTGAATATAACCTTCCCGATGTCTAATTTGCAGTATAGTAAGGGTACCCTATTTTAAGCGTTCGTACAGTCAATCAGCATTTAGGTTGAATAGAACAAAACTTTCCTTTAAATTATTAAAAACACTTTATCTTCACAACTTTGCCATTAGATTTTAGAAATAATAAGTTAAGCTGATCACCCAATACCTATCAGCTAACAAGTAATCCTAGCACTGCTTATCATTCATAATGGCAAATGAAAAACAAGAAGTGCTAACGTATATGAAACCTTTTCTTCCATATTCTACATTCATGAAAAGATAATCCATTACACCTTACCTGGTTAATAAATATCCCAAGGGCTATGAACGTTTATACAATCTTGTAGCTGAAACAGTTCTACCCACAATACATCAAAAGGCTCATTCCTTCTCTTTGCCATTTATTACACTAGTCAACACCCATTTCATTCCAATCCAACCTTTTTTTTTTGAGACATCTCCAATAATAAATTTTACTACACTGTTTACCTCTTGCCCTTAATTACAGTGTACTTCTGCCTTGTATTCCATTCTGTGATATGATATCCGAGGAGTTCTGTATATTAGAAAATAAGTCAAACAAGCCATTTCATTTTTCATGGTTTACTGTGAAACATTCATTCATTATACAAGATTCAGATTCGACCAATAGAAAAGAGATGGAATGGACATCTTCCTTTCAGTACATAATACCATATAATAATAACAGGAGTCATATCATTAAGGTGCACACAGCCCTCCCTTCATAAAAGTATATTTAAACTATTATAATTCTACCTCCATAATTCCTTTTATAATCTCAGATTAAATTATCTACAAGTTATAAGAACTACATACATAATTTTTAAAAATTTATGTCAATTTTATTATTAATACTACAAATAAGAAATTCAAAAGGAAAGTGTGCACATTAAGATGACTGTCTATAACTGCTTTTTAACAGGAAAAAAAAAATTAGAACCATTTCTAAAAAGCCTTTTGTAAATATAGTCTTTGATAGCTAGTACAAATCGTGTGCATGTGTAATCTTCTAGCATGCTGTGGAATAGCTTGGCTATAATATATTAACAAAAAAGGGGAGCCAGCGAGTGATTCACCTATATGCGAGACGAAAATATTAATCAATAAATAAGTATAAATCTACATAAAACCCTACTCTTCTTACAGCATCCTAGTCATAGCTCAATAAGATGCTGGGATTCAAAAATGACGAAGACATTTCATATATGCCTCACATTCAGTGAAGAACTTCATGGACTATACCAAAGATGATAATATTCACATCACATAATTGCTATAAAAAAAAATCCAACTTGAAATTCACCCAACTTACAATCTATGCATGATCCATGATATTTTTTTTTCATGGCAAACATGATCAATTGTGAAGACAACTTCGAAGTAAGTTTCTCTTTCCTTATAGAAATCTTATTTAAGAAACTAAGCAATGACTTTATACCCTCACTTCCCCTTGTGCTTGACCCTCGTTGGTTTCTTGATTACTTTTCAAGTTTTACATACAACTGGTTTTGTCCATAACACTGCTGCAATACATGCAACTATGTAATTGCAAATATACTGTTTCCTAATTAATGTACTGAGAATTCAAAACATTTGCTCGAAGCAAAGGCAATCAAACAATAATAACAAAAACAATATTTCTTTGTAATTTTCAAAATATATAAAATTCAAGAATACAAGGCTTTTAACCCTGCTCCTTAGTACTTTCAGAAAAAAATATACCAAAACTAATATGTCATATTTTAACAATGATCATCATTAAAAAAAAAACAGAAAACTTTAAAATATTTTGCCTTCAGTATTATCTCACAAATTTAAAAAACTATGCAACATTAGAAAATATAGAAAAAGCAAAGTTGCGTCACCTAATAACTTTATTTTTTATACAAAAATGTGTTGCAATGGGAATAAAGAAAACAGTTCTTTTTTTACAAATCATATTCGTTTCTTCCATCTCACTTTCTTTCACAATCACTGTGGAAAAGACCATGATGCATATCATATGAAATTTTGCACCACACCATTATATTAATAGTATTAAAGAGTACAACACACCAGGACCTTTTTTAATAAGGATATCACTGCGTAATGATGAAAGCCATAATCTTAAAGGTCTAACAAATGGCATTTAGAATAAATAATTTATGATGTTTTTTCCTTATTTGGATCTAAATGCAATGAAAGACCTCTTCATCACTCTTGTTAATCTGAAAGTGAAAAATACTGAACTCAGAACAGCTTACAAGTACAAAATAAAAAAAAATTAGAATAGTCTAAATAAAGCAGCCATGGTCTCTTTGAAATGGTATTTTAGGAAAATACGCAAAAATCCATATGCCTCCCACTATCCACGACTCAGAAACCAAAGAGAAATTACACTTTTAAAGGAAAATTTCTAAAATACAAAAACTTACAAATGATGAATTCATCTTATTTTCTGAAACCCAAAGGACTTTTTCATTTATTATAAATTCAATTTCTTCAATGCAAGAAAAGCTTAGTCTACGGAGCAGTAATAAATTTAATATAAAACAATTCTTCAAGAGAATCAAAATTTTACAACACAACACCTTCCCTGTACCTTTTCTATCCATAATTTGTTCAGCAGCTAACACTTACAGTAACACTGTTAATAACATTATATGGTCCATTCACACTTCTTACCACATTATTATACTTCCACCAGAGTTACCCATCAATTGTGATGAAACTAGAAAAAACTAAAACAGGATAAAGTAAAACATAAAACCATAACAACTGTCTACAAATATGACCTGAAGAACTACGTATCCAACTTGAATGTATTTTGGTCCTAAAACCATACATAAATAGCTTTCTTCAACACGCAATGTATCATATAAGGATGTTAACACTGTTAAACAAAAAAATTAAGGTTGAAAGAAAACGGGTATGAATAACATACACCAGGTCAAAGGGTCACACTGGCAGCACTTTAAAGGATTAACCCAAAAGAATTATCTAGCTAGCGACAGATACATACACTTCCAAAACACGTAATATTACATTCATTATGCCAGATTAGTAATAAAATTAATTAAGCAACACAATAAATTAGATGTCACATCTTCAGTCATCTCCCATCTTGCATTAATTTGACTAATGTGATTTTAACTTTAAGTGAATTGAATATACTAAATAAAAAAATTAATAAAAATTATACATATAATAAATTATATCCAAGTCATATTATTAGGGTCTTGTTTTTAACCTTATCGTCATTTTCTTATTAACATTATCTTAAAAGGTAGTCCCGAATTATGACAGAAACAAAAATTACTATCATTACCCTAGGTATTATTTGAAAGTAGAAGGAACTTGGAAATACCCAGTGTTACATACAAGATACTGACACCTTTAAAGAGTTCTGACTTTATGCAAATTTTAAATTAAGCGACTTGCGGTGAAACCCATTGTTTGCATAAGATATGGGATGACTGTATCTAAATACCATTCCAAAAAAGCACTAAAAACTCATAAGCAGTTTGTATCGAGACCCACGACGCAATGACACATTATATATATAAATAAAACACGTATAACCTTCTACATTAGTACTGACCTCTATTGTGTTCAACAGCATCCTCCACCTGACTGAGCCTCTACTGGGGCACTTGGATTTATCTTCACTCCTTGAGCAGCTCCAGCAGCACCAGACGGTGGTCCCATGCGGTTCTTGATTTCCGCAGCCATCGTCATAAAGGCCTGCTCTACGTTGGTCGCATTTTTTGCAGAGGTTTCAAGGAATGGAATAC
Source organism: Halocaridina rubra (assembly GCA_037179515.1). Taxonomy (NCBI): domain Eukaryota; kingdom Metazoa; phylum Arthropoda; class Malacostraca; order Decapoda; family Atyidae; genus Halocaridina; species Halocaridina rubra. Next base: position 26,171 of record JAXCGZ010010160.1, on the reverse strand, counting down.
CCAAAGAATCTGCATATTCCTATTACACAAAACTGCATTATTCTCAATTCCAACAAAAGCAATACATTTTTCTGACAGTGTAAAATTCTGGAAATATGTACTATAATAGTGAATGCTACTACTACCAGTAAGAAAGCTAATGGTACCCAGATCACATGCTTTCACCATGCATACTTGTTTCATTTATATCTGCTGTGATACATTCACCGCACCAGCTACTGACATGGCTATTAGGTCTTATACAAGTAAAGAATTACTAACATAGTAAATTAAAGTAGTAATAACACGGAAAGCATTAGAAAACACAATAAGGTTGCAAGGCAGAGTAGAGGGTAGAAAAGAAAAAATAAAGTGACAAAGACTGTAAGAAACAAAGAAATCATGGCCACAGAAAAAGACCCAAAAAAGGCATCGACAATAGATATTCCATGGGGAAGCAAGAGATATAAAAGTTAAAATAATATCAGTAAATTAGGGCAGCTTAATCCATACTGCAGGAGCATATTTTTCATTCTTGTAACAGATCAACATGCATACTAATGTCAAGTGTCAGAAATTTGCATAAACTATTGATGTTACTATCCAGAATTTGCACACTCACAAATATAACAAATAAAAATATGAGGGTAAATAGAAATTTTTTTGTTCTGATCAATTTGAACAATAAAAGATACAAACAAATTTAGCTCAGCAACAAATTCAGTTTAAATACTGTAAACTACCCACCTTAGCCGTTTGGTAGTCAACAACTTTCTTGTGAGTAAGATCGCACTTATTTCCTACTAAAAGTTTGTTAACATTTTCACAAGCATATCTGTCAATTTCCTGTAACCATTGTTTAACGTTGTTAAAGGATTCCTGCAAAGGAAAAAAAAAAAAAAAAAGTCATGGGTAAAACGGCCAACATAGTTCTCAACATACAAAATTGGGGGTCTGGGAAATACACACATCTGAAAATGTCATAAATACTATCCATAATAAAAAAAAAAAAAAATGACTAATTGAATACAGTAAAGAAACTGGGAAGAAAGCCTGTAAGATAAATGTGTTCAAGGCCAAATTGTTCCATTAAAGATGAGTGCATAATGGAACGGTGACACAAGGAGTGATATACAATATAGTCTCAGGAGAAAGAGGGGATTCAAAAATAAATGTTGGTAAAGTAGGTAAATTCCTTATGCTACAGTTAAAATATCTATTCACTTGTACTTAGGAAGGGGTCCAGTTGGGACATGACATGACAATTAATATTATATATTGTTTCAAGGATGGGTTTTCTTACCACATAGTGCAATATGTATTTATACACACAATACACAAGCAATGCAATACCAACCTGATCTGTAGTGTCATATACAACTATAATACCATGGGCTCCTCGGTAATAGGAAGAAGTAATAGTTCGAAAACGTTCCTGTCCAGCTGTATCCCAGATCTGAAGTTTGATTGTTTTACCATCTAACTCAATTGTTCGTATTTTCTGAAAGGTATAATATTCTGTCAAAATTCATATCTATAGGCTATAAGAAAACTGAGACAAAAATTATAGCATAAGAAAAGACAAATCTGTATTTGTATTACCTGGATATACATCAGGGTTGTTACGATTTCTTTCATTTGACTTAAATCACATGATTGAAATAAATTTAAATCAGATTAAAAATAATCATGATGTAAATCAGCATGATTTTTTACAAATATGCAAGGTGGAAGTATTTTGCAAATGATTTACAAGAAAGTGCATTGGATGTTGCTGAGCAGTTATTTACAGCAGTGGCATTGTCAGCAGGTGGAGAGGATTTTTTTTTTTCTCCATCACATGGAGTTGTACATTCTAAGGTCAGGAAGAGGTATCAAAGCTGGTGACTGTTCATAGCCATTTAAACTAAGCATATCTTAACAATAGGATTTTTTCCCCCCGAAAAATGAGTAGTATATGTTTACAAATGTTATATGCATTCAGAGGTCAAGAATCGTTGTCAAACCCGGAGACTGTTCAAAAGTATTTAAGTTGAGCACATTTTCAAAATTAGTTTCTTTTGTTTTTAAAGGTTGAAAAATTTAAGAATGAGTATGCTTTAACAATTGTGATTTTTTCCAGAGGATGAGAGGTCTGTGTTTAACTTATGCAGAGTACTGACTTATATAAAAAGAAATCTTATTTAAATTAGAAAAATATTTCTTCACTTCTTTAAATAATGACATTAACTGCATTAACACAAATCAAGATTACTGTAAAAACTCTATTAAGCATAGAATTTTTAATATTACCTCTACAAACAGTAAAAGCGATAAAACTCTCATCTTATATACCATACAGTACTCTGAATACAATAATTCTAGAAACTGAAAGCAATACCTATGACAAAGTTATAGAAAATGTTAAAATGTATTCAAATTACTTACAAAATCAACACCTATAGTACTGATGTAGGATTCTGTATATGTGTCATCCTGAAATATGGAGAAAATTAATGTTATAACAGCTGTGCCTCTATATGAAGTAAACATTATTTCTAAAATATAATCCTTACACCTAAGCAGCCACTCATATAGCTCATAATAATAAAAAAAAAACAACAACTTGTGCATCCTTACTTTGATGACCACAAACAATGAATTTTATTAACAGCAGGTATATAAAACAAGTACAGGTAATAAAACACTGATAGATAAAAAAAATTATATATATATATATATATATATATATATATATATATATATATATATATATATATATATATATATATATATATATATAATATATATATATATATATATATATATATATATATATATATATATATATATATATATATATATATATATATATATATATATATATATATATATATATATATATATATATAGGCATCGTTAAAGGATACTGCATTAACAAAACCATATACAGTATAACCAAACCAAATAATATACACAATTAATATCACAAACTACTTCAACATTCATGTTCTAATTTTATGAGGAAGAGTAAAATTTATATGGGAGATTCATCCATCTTATCATTATGTGGGATACTTATGCAGATCTCTTAATACTGCAACATTTTAATGATTAGGATATTTTTAATTTCAAGAAACAAAAACCTTACTCTGCTTACAAAAGAACATTATCTAATTTACCAATATTACTTTCAGTAATTAAATCTATACTCACAGCAAATCTTAAAAGGAGGCAAGACTTTCCAACACCACTGTCACCGATGAGTAAAAGCTTGAACAAGTAGTCACTGAAAACAATTTAATACGTATGAATAAAACAACACTATAAAGAAACCTTAAAAAAATAATCATATTATGGAAGAGAAAGAAGTCCAAATGCAATGCTGAGGAACAACTCACAGAAATTTCTTCACAGCTGAATATGCATTATCCAATCCAAGCAGGCATTCAATAGGAAAAATTTCTGCACCTGAATCATCATACTACTTGCTAACACACTCTGGGAAAAGTGTTTTCCAATTAACATATATACAATAGCATACATGATTGCTGCTATATATTTTATCATATATGGAATTTCTGTACTAGAACTCCAAAAGAGGGGGGGGTCACATTATTACATGTTGGAGATCACAATTCATACAGGCTGTCAGTTTTACACTGTTTACTTCAGAACTTTTATGAATCACAATTACTAAATTTTAATTATTTACTGACCATAGACACTACTTTATTAGCTGGCTGGTAGAAAAAATACCTCCAAAGCTGCTCAACTCTGTTAAGGAGCTTTAATTTATGAATTGAAAAAGTTTGGAGGCTTCTCATTTTCAATTAACAACATCTAGGTTAGCAATAACATTGCTAAAGTCTACTGTAAAGATTAACACAAGCAAGAATATCTCTATCAAATTTAGTAATATCAATATAGTAACAAGGCTCTCCAACATATTCATAGTTAAAGAAAAAAAAGCTTACCCTCCTGTTATTAAAAAAAAAAAAAAAAAAGATGAAAAAAAAAAAAAAAAAAAAAAAAATAGTGCTTGAACACAAATGGAAAGCAAAAATAAGTTTCTACAAAATTAGTTATTTTCATCAGAATGGCATAGTCTAACACCTCAATTAACTGTCAGATAATATATCACTGGCTATTTGGGCCATTTTGCCTTTTAATCAAAATCGGCTACAATGACCGAGTTCTGTCATTAGTTTTGATTACTGGTCATGCTCTTTTTTTATTATTATTGCTTGGCATTTATGCTAATGCATGAAAACCATGGATGCCACATCTGTAAAAATACATTAAGAAACAAAAATTATCTGAGACACAAATTATGCCCACAGCTAATTGTGTCAATTCACATCCTCTTCTACTTAACACAGGCTATCACTTTCAAATACTGTACCCTGGTTACTGTTAACAGTTGCCGAAAAACACAAAATGGTCATAGAACTTTCTTTTACTCCGAAGTGGACAATATGTTTTCATTTCTGGACGCATAAAGAAAAATAAATAAAATATTTACAGTATTCGGCATCAAAGAAGGACGTTCATCTCCCATCCATCTAGGCAGGAAATTCAGACTCCAGAGAACTTTTAAGCTTAAGGAAACTTTTCTTCAGACTACATATGCTAACATTAAGATAACACCTTATATTACAAAACAAAAACTTTTATGCAAGCACAGAATGAGGGAAGTCTTGCGTTAAGAAGGTTGTGATGTTGAATGACATAGTTCAATGGCAATAACTGTCCAAATTATTGTAAAATTGGCCTTATTCTGTCCTCACAGTAGATCTATAAGCGTGATTAAGTATGAAGTACGACATCACCTAAAACTACTTACAATATGTATTTTCATATCACAAAACAATTCCGTAATAAGATATTGGCCGGTAAAGCAAGGCCGATATATTGGTAAATGGCCAATTTGGTCCTTAGAAAGAAACTGCTAAAAAGTACAATTTTTTTCAATAATTAGGAGTTGGAGATACTCCTGTCATATTTATCATTTTGCCCATCTCACTTTCGAGGTGAAAATTTATTTTTCCTAAGGGTCGTTTATGTACTTTGAACGATTCTGACTTTGATATCTATAAAAAACCTTTGCTAACCTAACCTAAAGTGTAATTTACGACAGTTATCAAGGTCAGAACCATTCAAAACATATGAAAACCTAGTATTATAATTTTCACTTCACTGAAAATATATAAACAAAAGTATTTCAATTTGCCATAGAATATTCGAAATTGGAACACAACTCCTGTTGGTAAAATACCATGTCACACAAGGCCATATTGTTAATGAAGTATTTAAGTTCTGATGTGGATAAATATTCAGTTTGCACATTGCTGATTATTCCTATTGATCTACTGAGAAAGCTCAACTTGAACCTTATTTCACTATGGCTAATTATCTACAGGTCACCAGTACTCATATGCACTAACACCCACTTTAATATGGGAGACAGCAAATCTCTTCCTGATATAGCGAAAATAAAATAAAAGTTATCATCGAAAGAACTAAACTATAAGGCTTTGTAAGTACATGAAAAAATACTCTCCCCAACTTACGATCGAATAAGGTTTCAGAAGTCCGTTCGTGAGTACAATTGTTCGTAAGCTGTCTCAGTATAAAAGAAGCATTGTACACTATGTAAATACTGTATGCAGTAGTGTACAGTACTTAGGCTAGACACTAAACTACTACATAAAACAAAGTATAAAGTCCTAATGAATTTTAATGCAGCAATAATAATGTAATAATGCTTTACAGTACAGTAAAACATAACTCATATACTGTATTGGTAGATAATGGGTAGGTTTTGGCTCGTATCTGTAAATGTTTGTAAGTAAGGGAGCTTCTGTATCTTAAATTTTGCAGGCCTACTTAGACAACCTGCAGTATTCAGGAGAGAAGGGTGAACTTGTAAATACGAATTTTTTTAGCCACACAAAACAACAAAAAAGTTGTACCCTTAACTGGCAATTAACTTACGAAAACTGGGCAACTATTCTTAAGAATTTTCAATAACTAGAAGGTATTTTTAAGAAATAAGCACCCTACAGATTCCTGACTGGTACAGTTCAAAGTGTCTGAGATATCTTACTCAGTACTCAAAAAAGATTTATAGCCTTGTATCCCCAAACAGATAAAAAAGATACTGTCAAGAATTAGCTGCTCTCAACATTCTGTGAGCATAACAGAATTTAACTATATGTAATAAACTGAAAGCTATGCAAAACTGGATAATTACAAAATACCACATCAAAGAAAAGAAGCTATATCCAAAAGGGTAACTTGGGTATAACACCCCAAAAGTATCCCCATTTAGAAACTAACCAAATTTTCCCAATTTCTAATATTACTACGGATGACAAACATATCCTTGTTGGGCACTGTGATATATTTTGTAAATATGCATCATGAAAATTTCAAATTTTGTCCAATGCTCAAGTGTACTTTGCCATGGGTTGGTGTTCTGCAAGTCAGCATATGATGTCCATTTGTCCAGAACGTACGAAAAATTGGTAATAATGTCTAATTGAGGCGTTCATACGCAGGACAAGTTAAGGCACCTACAAAACCCAGACATATTTTTTTTTACACTAACTCCCCCTAAAAAAATGACAGTGAAATTACCCTCAACAACGGAAGGCAAAAGAAAGTTCAAAGGCAAAACAAATCAATTTTGTAAATAGAGCCTCTCAAATGGCGTTTCTCTTTCAATATATAAGTAGTTCGTGGAAAAATACTTGTTTTCATTCCAAGATATAGTTTTCCCATTGTGAAAAACTGCGCAGCTGATATACGACCTCCCCCCACTTGGCTCAGCTGACTAAACAAAATCAACCTTTCAAGTATTACACAAAAATTTACTCAACAGACGATAAAGAAATACCTAATATAACCTCTACACTTTATATCTTTAACGGAGAGGCGTTAAAATCACACAAAACTCCTTCATAAACCTAGAATGTCCACTGTGCATGACGAAAAAAGAAAAAAAAAAGAATCAGGTGATCGAACCAACAATGGACCCCCATCATTGACCTCGTAGTCTAACACTCGTCTAACTTACTATTCGGGATTCATGGTTGACATCTTCTGTATTTTTTAACTTCCACGACTCAAACTCGCAGGATCTCCGAAGCCAATAATAAGGTTAAAAGAAGCTGGAATAATGACGATGTCCCTCCCCTCACTCGTCACAAGATGGCCGTTCTGAATGGCGTTCGCTACTGCACTTTATTCTATGACGTCATCATGCCACATAGACAACACTCGCTATGAGATGCAATCGCGGACAAAATCTCTCACTAAAAAAAACACTAATAACTCGTTAATTATATATTTTTTTGACCTTCAGACGAATCATAGGCTCTGAAATAATATATTTAAAGTAGTTATATCAATATTTATTGCAATGAGGAACAGTTTCTTTTGTTCTGAAATCTATAGTAAACATTTCACATTAAAGAAAATGGATGGAAGTTATTCACAAGTGAGACTATTATTCTTGCTTCCGTCGTCAAAGACACGTATTTCAAGTATCTTGGTTAAAATACGAGTCACATCTATTGCGCGAGAATGGTCCCCTATGACTCATGCCATTTCGAAGTTGCAATCACATCACGTGATAAAAACACTGAAGGGCATTTTTCATTAACATGTTTTCAAGTAGGTAGGTAGGCGTAAGAGGGTGGCTGACCGAACTTTATATACATTACGCAATAATTACGTCATAGTTTTCTTCCTCTTCCCGAGAAAAGAAAACCCGGACATCAAAATACACTGATTTCATTTACTTGTTTCTTTCTTGCCGTTTAGTTAATTTACACATAAAGTTTGAAAAATTGTATTGATATATGATGTATTATAAACTGTCCATACCAGCTCTGTCAACCATTGTCTAATTGAATATTAATAGTCAGGACAGACCACATTTATCTGTGGTAAATCTAGTTAGAAGTGGAAAAAAGCAAGACGAAGACGATAAAGATAAAACACTTCTTCAATCTCTGCATCTTATTCCACTTCTATGTCTGGTCGACTTTTCTGTATATATATATATATATATATATATATATATATATATATATATATATATATATATATATATATATATATATATATATATATATATATATATATATATATATATATATATATATATATATATATATATATATATATATATATATATATATATATATATATACATATATATATATATATATATATATATATATATATATATATATATATATATATATATATATATATATATATATATATATATATATATATATATATATATATATATATATATATATATATATATATATATATATATATATATATAAAGATATATATATATATATATATATATATATATATATATATATATATATATATATATATATATATATATATATATATATATATATATATATATATATATATATATATATATATATATATATATATATATATATATATATATATATATATATATATATATATATATATATATATATATATATATATACATATATATATATATATATATATATATATATATATATATATATATATATATATATATATATATATATATATATATATATATATATATATATATATATATATATATATATATATATATATATATATATATATATATATATATATATATATATATATATATATATATATATATATATATATATATATATATATATATATATATATATATATATATATATCGGAAGGCATATCACAGATGCCTATAGCCTCACACAGCATATCATAGATGCCTATTAGTGCCAGATGGCAGTGACGCACTCGATACCCACCGACCTCCACGAGAGCAAGAGTGCCCAGTCAGTTAGAATTCGGAACTTGCCAGGGCAGAAGTCACGTCCACAACTTAGCCGTCTCCCCCTAGGGGGCGGGAATCGGGAATCGATAGTGACAGGAACTATGTGGGACTTGGAGTTCGGAGAAAATAATTGTTTGTCCAAATAATCACTTATAAAGAAGAGGCTTATCTGTTATCACCAACCCCGCTACCAATAAATCAGATATTATAAACCAGGTGAGAAGATCAGGCAAAGAGAGAGAAGTACTCCACGACAATCACACACACACACACACACATATATATATATATATATATATATATATATATATATATATATATATATATATATATATATATATATATATATATATATATATATATATATATATATATATATATATATATATATATATATATATATATATATATATATATATATATATATATATATAACCAAATAAGCACATTACATATGTGAAAACATGAATAATTTTTTTTACCCCGACCAGGACTCGAACCTAGGATTTATGATTACTAAGTCAAGGCGCTACCACTACACCACAGAAGGTTAAAAGGAATCCAGCCTTATAGCTTATATCTGCTATACTTAGGGATGAACGCATTCTATCTGAATGCCACTATGTTCATATTACAGATTCCCCAACCTCACTCGTGGCTTCATTTTAGCATTTAATTCAATTCCCAATCTCATTCGGGCCATGAAATAACCAAATAAGCACATTACATATGTGAAAACATGAATCATATTTTACCCCGACCGGGACTCGAACCTAGGACTTATGATTACTAAGTCAGGGCGCTACCACTAAACCACAGAAGGTTAAAAGGAATCCAACCTTATAGCTTATATCTGCTATACTTAGGGATGAATGCATTCTATCTGAATGCCACTATGTTCATATTACAGATTCCCCAACCTCACTCGTGGTTTCATTTTAGCATATAATTCAATTCCCAATCTCATTCGGGCCATGAAATAACCAAATAAGCACATTACATATGTGAAAACATGAATCATATTTTACCCCGACCGGGACTCGAACCTAGGACTTATGATTACTAAGTCAGGGCGCTACCACTACACCACAGAAGGTTAAAAGGAATCCAACCTTATAGCTTATATCTGCTATACTTAGGGATGAACGCATTCTATCTGAATGCCACTATGTTCATATTACAGATTCCCCAACCTCACTCGTGGTTTCATTTTAGCATATAATTCAATTCCCAATCTCATTCGGGCCATGAAATAACCAAATAAGCACATTACATATGTGAAAACATGAATCATTTTTTTACATGATGCATGTTTTCACATATGTAATGTGCTTATTTGGTTATTTCATGGCCCGAATGAGATTGGGAATTGAATTAAATGCTAAAATGAAGCCACGAGTGAGGTTGGGGAATCTGTAATATGAACATAGTGGCATTCAGATAGAATGCGTTCATCCCTAAGTATAGCAGATATAAGCTATAAGGTTGGATTCCTTTTATCCTTCTGTGGTGTAGTGGTAGCGTCTTGACTTAGTAATCATAAGTCCTCGGTTCGAGTCCCGGTCGGGGTAAAAAATGATTCATGTTTTCACATATGTAATGTGCTTATTTGGCTAATTCATGGCCCGAATGAGATTGGCAATTGAATTAAATGCTAAAATGAAGCCACGAGTGAGGTTGGGGAATCTGTAATATGAACATAGTGGCATTCAGATAGAATGCGTTCATCCCTAAGTATAGCAGATATAAGCTATATAGTTGGATTCCTTTTAACCTTCTGTGGTGTAGTAGTAGCGCCTTGACTTAGTAATCATAAGTCCTATGTTCGAGTTCCGGTTGGGGTAAAAAATTATTCATGTTTTCACATATGTAATGTGCTTATTTGGTTATTTCATGGCCCGAATGAGATTGGGAATTGAATTAAATGCTAAAATGAAGCCACGAGTGAGGTTGGGGAATCTGTAATATGAACATAGTGGCATTCAGATAGAATGCGTTCATCCCTAAGTATAGCAGATATAAGCTGTAAGGTTGGATTCCTTTTAACCTTCTGTGGTGTAGTGGTAGCGCCTTGACTTAGTAATCATAAGTCCTAGGTTGGAGTCCCGGTAGGTGTAAAAAAAAAATGATTCATATATATAAATATATATATATATATATATATATATATATATATATATATATATATATATATATATATATATATATATGTGTGTGTGTGTGTGTGTGTGTGTGTGTGAGTGTGGATAACCTAATTGTGATTACCTAACTGTGTTTACGGGAAAGAGCCCAAAGCTCGTATCTTCCCGTCTCCTGATCGCTTCCATTTTATACTTAGTGATACTTATCATACCTGTCCTTAAAACTATGGATTGAGATAGCATTAACTACCTCCTCGCTTAGCCAATTCCAATTATCAACTACTCTTACACTGAAAAAGTATTTCCTTACATCCTGCAAAGAAGTTTTCTTATGAAGCTTCAAACTATGACCTCTAGTTCTAGAGCCAGCCATATCAAAATATCGAACCCTATCCACTCTATCATAACCATGAAGGAATTTAAAGACTGACACCATATCCCCCCTCACTCTTCTAACTTCGAGTGATGGTAAGTCTAATTCCCTCAGCCTCGCATCATAACTGAGATTGCGTATTTCTGGCACCAGTTTCGTGGCATGTCTTTGAACTTTTTCAAGCTTAGCTATGTGCTTTTTCAAGTGTGGATTCCAAAAGGGGGCTGCATATTCGAGTTTTGGCCTCACATAGGTTACATAAATATTTCTGAACATTTCCTTGTCCATGTGCCTGAAGGCTGCCCTTACATTTGATAAGAAAGCATATGCTGCCCTTACTATGCCATTTATATGTATTTCTGGAGACAAATCTGCCAGTATGTTTACTCCTAGATCTCTCTCATTTTCTGTCTCTTGAAGTTGTACTCCAGCCACCGAGTAGTCAAGCTTGGGCCTTCTTGCACTTGTACCCATTCTCATTACCTTACATTTTGAAGTATTGAATTTCATTAGCCACTTTTCTGACCACTCATGCAGATTATTTAGATCCTCCTGAAGTTCTCTACCATTGTTCTCGTTTTTTACTTTCTTCACTATCTTTGCATCATCTGCAAATATATTCATGAATGAATTTACAGACTCTAGTAGGTCATTTACATATACAAGGAACAAAAGTGGCCCTAAAACTGAACCCTGTGGAACTCCACTACTAACTCTTCTCCATTCAGACACTGAGTGTCTTACTCTAACCCTCTGTTCCCTTCCTTCTAAGTAAGTTTTTATCCATTCCAAAACATTTCCACCTATTCTAGCCATTGCTTGCAGCTTCCTAATAAGTCTCCCATGTGGAACAGTGTCAAACGCTTTCTGGAAGTCTAGGAATATGCAATCTGCCCAGCCCTCTCTTTCCTGTAAGATTCGGCTTACCTCATCATAAATTTCTAATAAGTTTGTTACTGTTGATCTACCTTCTCTGAAGCCATGTTGCCTCACTGACAAAAAGTTGAAGGATCCCAAGTGAAGAGAGATATGTTTCCTTAGTAGTTTCTCCATAACTTTGCAAACTATGCTGGTCAAGGAAACTGGTCTATAGTCCAGAGCTGTATCCCTCCTTCCCTTTTTGAAGATAGGTATCACATTTGCTTGTTTCCAGCATCTTGGAATCTCCCCTGACTCCAGTGACTTTTTAAATATGATACTTAGTGCCACTGATATTGAGTTTGCGCATTTTTTAAGCACATGAGGGGATATATCATCAGGACCTGTAGCTTTATGAACATCTAAATCCATCAGTGCTTTGCATACCTCTGTCGCTGTAAGGTTGATGTTCTCTAATACCGGCCCTTGAGCTTCTATCACTGCAATCTGAGGGGGTGGGGTATTTTCTACTGTAAATACTGACTGAAACTCCTTGTTCAATTCTTTGCAGATCTCTTCATCCGTCTCAGTGATCCTTCCATCCGCTCTCTTTAGCCTTAAAACCTGTTCTTTTACCTTCAGTTTTCCTCTGATGAAGCTGTGGAAAAGCTTGGGATTTTCTTTAGTCTTCCTGGTGATGTCCCTCTCATAGTCTCTCTCTGCCTCTCTCCTTTTACTTAGGTAGTCATTTCTTGCTCTTTTGTAGGTTTGCCAGGCATTTATGTTTTTTCTCCTCCTATACCTTTTCCAGCATTTGTCTCTCCACTCCTTAGCTCTTTTACACCCATTATCGAACCATTTCTCTCTGGCATGAATTACACCTACTTTGGTGACAGGTATGCAGCAATCTACTATCTTCCCATATTTCTCACAAAAGATGTCATACATTTCTTGTACAGATTTGTTGTAAAATAAGGTTCTCCAGTCAATAACTGCAAAAAGCTCATTCATTTTGATGTAATCTACTTTCGGATAGTTCCTCCTCATGTCCTCAGTGCCTCTACTCTCAGGAAGAATATCTTCAATGATATACTCCATCAACAACACACAGTGGTCACTCTTTCCAATTGGCTGTTCATACACAATTTTTTCAATATCCAACACATTATCTGTGAATACTAGATCAAGTAGTGATGGCTCATCCCCACCCCTGGCCCTCGTTGGTTCCATTACATGTTGGTGTAGGAAATTCCCTTGTACGCAATCTAGGAATCTTGCCCCGACTGAGTCCTCACCACTGTGTGGGTCAAAATTTATCCAATCTATCTCTTTATGATTAAAATCTCCCATAATCAAAATCCTACATTTTTTTTCCTGTGCCATGTTAACAACTGAGTTTATGACTTCAATAGTACCTATATGACTTTCCTCATAAACTTCAAGCCTATTCTGGTTCCTTGGTGGGTTATATACAACAGTTATTATAATGCTCTCTGACCCAGTATTTATGCGAGCAACAAGAAATTCCTTGAACTCACTTTCTATAGCCAAGTTTATTTCTTCAACTTGAATCCTTTCACTTATGAGCAGTGCTATCCCTCCACCAGTCCTCTCAGATCTTTCAACCCTTAATATTCTGAAGCCCTTAGGAAAAACTGTGACTCGTTTATGTCCTCACTCAACTTAGTCTCTGTAATTGCTACTATATCTGCCTTACTGTTGTGAATCCTATCTTTTAATTCTACTGCCTTACCAGCTAATCCATCAGCATTTGTGTATAACAATCTTAATGAGACCCCATCCCCTGATCTTCTGTCATTATCTTCTCTATCTCCCCTTTGTCTGGAAGAACTCTGAAATGAAAATTTTTCTTCTCTTCTTCATACAAAGAAATTTTCTTACGAAGCTTAAAACTATGACCGCTAGTTCTAGTGCCAGCCATATCGCAATATCGATCTCTATCCACTTTGTCATAACCATGTAGGAATTTAAAAACCGTAACCTTATTCCCTAAATTTTGTGGCATGTTTTTTACTTTTTCTAACTTAACAACGTGCTTTTTCTAGTGCGGATTCCAAAAGAGGGCTGTATATTCAAGCTTTGGCCTCACATAAGCTTCATAAATATTTCTGAACATTTCCTTGTCCATGTTCCTGAAGGCACATGCGTGTGTGTGTGTGAGCAATTGCCTAATTATACACACCTAATTGTAATTACCTAATTGTGCTTACGGGTAAGAGTCCCAAGGTCGTCACTTCCTGTCTCCTGGTCGGTTTCATTTTGTACTTAGTGATACTTATCATACTTGTCCTTAAAACTATGAATTGAGTTAGCATTAACTACCTCCTCGCTTAGCAAATTCCAATTATCAACTACTCTTACACTAAAAAAGTACTTCCTTCCATTCCGTAAGAAAGTTTTCTTACGAAGCTTCAAACTATGATATCTAGTTCAAGTGCCAAACATATCAGAATATCGATCCCTATCCACTCTGTCATAACCATTAAGGAATTTAAAAACAGTCACCATAGCCCCCCTCATTCTTTTAACTTTGAGTGATGGTAAGTCTAATTCCCCCAGCCTCTCCTCATAACTGAGTTGGCGTATTTCTGGCACCAGTTTTGCGGCATGTCTTTGAACTTTTTCCCAGTTTAATTATGTGGTTTTTCGAGTGTGGAATCCAAAAGAGGACTGCATATTCTAGTTTTGGCCTCAGATAGGTTACATAAATATTTCTGAACATTCCCTTGTCCATGTGCCTGAAGGCTACCCTGACATTTGCTAAGAAAGCATATGCTCCTTACTATGCCATTTATATGCATTTTTGGAGACAAAGTGGCCAGTATGTTTACTCCTAGATCTCTCTCATTCTCTGTCTCTGGAAGTTCTACTCCTGTCATTGAGAAGTCAAGCTTGGGCCTTCTTGGACTTATACCCATTCTCATTACCTTACATTTAGAAGAAGAGAATTTCATTAGATATTTTTCTGACCACTCCTGCAGACTATTTAGGTCTTCCTGAAGTTCTTTCTGGTAGGTCATTTACATATACAAGGAACAAAAGTGGCCCTAAAACTGAACCCTGTGTAACTCCACTACTATCTCTTCTCCATTCAGACACTGAGTGTCTTACACTAACTCTCTAGTTTGTTACTGTTGATCTACCTTCTCTGAAGCCATGTTGTCTCACTGATAAAATGATAAAGGATTCCAAGTGAAGAGAAATGTGTTTTCTTAGTACTTTCTCCACAACCTTGCGAACTATGCCGATCAAGGAAATAGGTCTAAAGTTAGAGCTGCATCCCTCCTTCCCTTTTTGAAGATAATTACCACGTTCGCTTGTTTCCAGCATCTTGGAAGCTCCCCTTATTCCAGCAACTTTTCAAATATGATACTTAATGCTACTGATATTAACTGAGTGAATTTCTTAAGAACATAAGGGGATATATCATCAGAACCTGTACCTTTATGGGCTTCTGACTCCATCAGCGCTTTGCATACCTCTGTGGCTGAGAAGATGATGTTCTCTAATACAGGCCCATGAGCTCCTATCTCTGCAATCTGAGGGGGTGGGATATTTTCTGCTGTAAATACTGACTGAAATTTCTTACTCAATTCTTTGCAGATTTCTTCATTCGGCTCAGTGATGGTTCCTTTCGCTCTCTTTAGCTTTAATACCTATTCTTTGACCTTTAATTTTCCTCTGATAAAGCTGTGGAAAAGTTTGGGAAATTCTTTAGCTTTCCTGGTGATATCCCTTTCATAATCTCTCTCTGCCTCTTTTCTTTTACTTCGGTATTAATTTCTTGCTCTTTAGTAAGTCTGTCAGGCATTTATGCTTTTTCTCCTCTTATACCTTTTCCAGCATTTGCCCCTCCACTCCTTAGCTCTCTTACACTCAATACTGAACCATTTCTCTCTGGCATTAGTTACTCCTGTTTTGGTGGAAGATATTCAACAATCTACTATCTTCCCATATTCTTCAAAAAATGTCGTACATTTCTTGTACAGATTTGTTGTTGAATAAGGCCCTCCAGTCAATAACTGAAAAAAAGCTCATTCATTTTGATGTTATCGCCTTTCGAATAGTTCCTCCTCGTGTCCTCAGTGTCTTGACCTTCAGGCAGAACAGGTTTGATGATATGCACAATGGTCACTCTTTCCAGTTGGTGGTTCATACTTCCCCGGACTGCGCATGTGGCTGGTGGCTTATAGAAGTGGGCCAAAGAGATCTGAGCAAGATATGAATATGTACAGACCTTTTTTTCGACTCTAGGTATTGTATGCCTTTATCATATATTTATTTATTAATAATTTTCTTTTGCCTTCTACGTCTTATTCTAAAACCTGTCTCACTTTTAATTTCAAAAGAGTCTGAACAGATAGTACAAATAGTATGTCTAATAGAAACGGTGCTCTTAGCTAATTATTCTAACAGTAGTATAAAATTTATATACACAAGTCACTGTCCCCCATATGCGAGGGTGGTTGAGTCAAAGCAACAACTCTGATCCTGTTGGAGGAAAATACAAGAGAGGGGATACTCATTCTCCTCGCTCCCTAAACTTTAGTTGACTTACGACAAGCAAGAATATTATACAATGAATAGTATTTCTCATTTTATGTCATCTAAGTAGATTAAATCTCAGAAGATCTGAAAATAAGGTGCCTCAGATATCCTTCACAATCCTATTAAACAATCATGACATAAGATGTGGCAAGTTGCAGTTGAAGAGTACAAAAGAACTGCTGAGGAGTCAAAAAATATGCCTCAAAGTAGTGTACTTACTGATTAGATAAGCATCCTCACACCATAGTAAGGTAGCACTTTTTAAGTTGTCTCTTGTCACAAATAATCCATTTTTGAATTATAGTGATGTTGTTTGTCTCTCAGTTGAGGTCAAAAGGAATTTTGCTCTATAGTACAAAACAGCTCAATTCCCCAGCTCCCACCTGTTGTAAAAAAAGAAACAACAATATATATAAAGCAATGACTCTTCATTGTTTAAATTCGGCATACATATATATGGGAGTATATTCCATGGTTAGAGATAACAGGGCAATGAATAGTAATTTGAACCTATTCTACATACAGAAAATAAAGTTAGATTATAAGGCATATAGGTATTTAGCTTAACTAAAAATAGACACATGCAAACAGTATCTCTCGAATTTTTCCTTATGTTTTTGAGTGACCAAGACTAAGGTATAAAACTTAAACAAAATTTCCCTGAATAAGAGATTCTGCAGAGTACTGTGAGTGAAAAAATTATATTTGTAGTTAATGAGACTGTCCAAAATATAAAAGGAAAAGACTGAGAATACTTTTGAGAGGGGAAAAAGAAGAAGCTGTCCTGCCCTGCCTTGATAGGAAGTTTAGAAGAGCTGCCAGAGGCGAAGCCATCGCATCACATTACCTAATATTTTGTGTAAATTGGGGAGAGCTCTTACAGCCATATTAACTGATTCTGTGGTTCCATATATTGTTAAAATCAATATCCTTCCCATGTATATTAACTTAATGGTTAGTATGATACACGATATATTTGAATAATTAAATAACTACAAAAAATACACATGTCAACAGTACTGAGTTAAGTTGCCATGTAGCACAGCTGTCATATTTTTTCTCTTTGCCTTGTTCTCTTTTATTATTTTTTATTTTGTATAAACTGAGTTAGATTTAAAGTCTGATTCTGGTTAGCAAGTGATTAATAATGTTTTCCCCGCTGAAATGACCAGCTTATCAGTTAAGAAGAATATATAGCATGTGGAGGATTTCCTGTGTTATTACCCTTCGATCTTATATCCCCCTAAATTCGGAAATCCTGACACGGCTTCGGTAGAGGCCTAAAAACGATCTCAAAATTAAGTCCTCTACCAATAAAATCTAATTAAGATGACATGCATAGACATACATGCAGATATTTTATAAGGGTGTTTGTGAATTATTAAATAAATTCTCCTCACCTTAAATTAAAACTTCTCATACAGTATAATAATTTTTCCAACATACATTCTACCTACGAGTGTTCTAGAGGGTTGGAAATGAATGTTAAGAAATTTTTGTATGAGAAAGTGGTTGTGCCAACTGTGATGGATGGATCAGAGTTATGGGGTGTGAAAGTGAGTGAGAGACGGAAACTAAATGTGTTTGAGATGAAAAGACTGAGGAGTATGACTGGTGTATCTCGTTTGGATAGGGTTAGGAATAAAGTGGTGAGAGCAAGAACTGGTGTGAGGAGAAATTGGCAGCCAGAATAGATATGAATGTTCCGAGATGGTTTGGCCATGTGGAGAGGATGGATGATGAAAGACTGCTGAAAAGGGTGGTGAATGCGAGAGTTGATGGGAGAAATGCTAGAGGGAGGCCAAGGTTTGGGTGGATGGACGGAGTAAGGAGAGCCCTGAATGATAGGAGGATGGATGTGAGGGAAGCAAGTGAGCGTACTAGAAATAGGAATGAGTGACGAGCGATTGTGACACAGCTCTGATGGGCATCTGCTGTTACCACGGGGCTGTATCTTACAGAGGTAGCCTTGTGGTAGGGGAGGTAAGGGAGTTGGCATTATGAAGCGACACAGGTTGTGGAAGAGCCAGGAGGATGGGCTGTGGCACTCCAGGAGTGCCATCTGAACAGTCGCTAGCTCCCCTCGTCATTGCCCATAGAGCAAAGTAATTTCTGTATTGTTTCTTTTCTGATGTCGGCTACCCCCCAATGGGGGAAACAGCCAGGTAGATAGATAAATATGCACCATCGGTATCAAATGTATTTTATATATACTGATTATGACTGCTTTCACGCATTACAATCACGTCACAAACATGAGTGTCTCGTAGCATCTCACGAGATCAACCGATCGCTTTTTTTTACTCTTACCAAACACCCCTTATTTGCAGGGGTCCTTGGTACTAGGGCTAAGGTTTCCTCTATATTGGTGGGAAAATGGGAAAGAAAACACTTACACATGCAGACGAGGGAAACCCAAGGGGGTGACATATTTGTGGTTAAACTTTGTTGTATCAGATTTCCCTCTCTCTGCTACGAATAGTCCAAAGAATGAACTATTCATTATACATACGAATATATGTGTATGCTTAATATAAATGAGTATGTATACATACTAAGTCTAAAAGTATACATACATTCACTTATGTTACAATAAACGAACCTGTCATGCAAAACAACACTTACATAATGTACCTAGAAATAAACTGTCTTGAAATATATTCAAGACATCCTGGGCCCCTCCAAAAACGGAAATGGGGGGGTTTCCCCATCAGTGCTACAATTTATCATCAATGATTAAGGCAGTCACTGTGGCCCAAGCGGTAGCGTCCGCAACTTTGAGGTGTCAGGTCCAGGGTTTGCGCCCTGTCACAGTCTGAGGTTAGCAAGGGCATGTACTCAGGGTAGCGATTACATCAGCCAAAACAAGTCCTTTGCAAGAAGTCAACCGTCCTAGCCCTTGGTAGAAAAAGGGAATCCGTGACGCAAAACCGGACCCATCAGTGCTACAATTTATCACCAATGATTAAGCATGCCCACAATTCATCAACCTTTTGGGGAGCTTGACATTCAGATCTTTCATAATGTGATGATTCCTCTTTGGATACCTCTGATTACAGATCTTCCCATGAGAGCATATCAGACCAGGCTCTATGAATCAGAAGTTTTCCTCTTCTTAGCAAAGGTGAAATTAGACCTAAGGGGTCAAAAACTATACCCACCAGTGACAGAAGTTTCTGTTTGGTAAGCACTTCATCTTTAGCCTTCAGATCTTTCAATCTGGCAACTTGTCTTTATTGAAATTCCAGATTAGACTGAAGATTGATGCATTAGGAGATCTAGATTCTTCAGAAAAGCACTGATCCAGTACTCTATGAAGTCTTGCATTGTTGGACTTCCATGCTTGCAGTGATATTCTGACCTTTGCCCACTCTGTGTCAGCAGTATTGTATATATCAAATGGTTTCTCTTCACTGGTGCAAACATCCAACAAATTATCTACATGAAAATTCTCCAATATCTCCTCCAATTGTTCTACTAGAGGTTTCATATCTCCAAAGGCTCTCTGAAAATTGTGTGGGAGAGGAGTGTGGATAGACTTCCAGGGAAAAGAATCTGTAAAACTTCCAAGTGTAGTTTTATCTTCGTAATGCACTTCTTGCTTATTTACTCCAGTACTCTCTGGCTCAAACAACTTATTAACAGGCTGTATGACCTCTTCAATCAACAACTTATTAACACGCTCTATGGCCTCTGCAATCAACAACTTATTAACAGGCTCTATGGCCTCTTCAATCAACTCTTCTGTAGTAGTAGACAATAACTGTGTTCTTACTCACATAACAAGTTGGTTTTGTACATTAATGGGTTCATGTTGAACATCATGAGGAACAGGACCATACAACATGACACCACCTGTTGCCCCCATCAGATTATAGACATCCAACTTGTTAAACCCACTAACAAACAGGCTAAAATGTAATGCACCAATAACAATGCCAATGTTCTCCAGTACATCACTATCAATATCTTCATCAGACAACTAGTGACCATTAGACTTTAACACATTTGCAGCTTTTGCTATTCCTGGAGTGTGTATACTTATTAGCATATCATCAACTACGAAAAATTTAACCCTGGCTCTTCTTTTTCCCAATTTAATAACTACATTTACAACAGGAAAACTTCCTTTCTTCGTTTCAGAACGAAAGGCATCAATACCAAGACACATTTCATCTACTGGGCTTGAATTAAGCCTGTCAGCTAATTCCCTAGTTATAAAGGAACACTGGGAATCTATATCAAAGAATAATCTAGTGTTTACCCAAAGACTTCCCTTTGAACTACTTATTTTTCCACTTGTAGTAGGCACAGCACATGAAGGTAAACTCGGCCTCACCATTTGCCTTTGTACTGCATTCATTGTCATCACACTAACATGTTTCTTGTTCCTTTCTGAGTCAGAATGTTCTTTCTCATCGCTTGACTCATCTATTAGTTTTGAACCATTTCCTGACTGTTCATTAAAAAATGTAGGTTCTTCAAACCATCTACGAAACTTTGATTCTTGTTTGTATCACGAAGGCTGTATGATGACCATTTTTCTTAAACTTTTTGCAGTTTAAATGAGTGTAACTTTCATTTTCATAATGCCCTGTCTGAGTACATTTCAGACATTTGTTGCTGTCTCTCAATTTGTCTCTGAGTTCATTTATACTAGCTACATTTTTACACTGTTCAAACTTAAGACCTTGCCAACTACAGAATGCACATTTTTTTTTACTATTTACTCTTATTGCAACAGCACCATAATTACCTACACTGTTTGTATAGGACTGAGTCTTATCTCTCTGGGAGGCTTGGATCTCTCCCTTTGTGTTATCTTTAGTTTAGTTACCTTCTATATGATATACATATTTTCCTATTTCCTATTTACCAATTTCCTTATTAAATTTCGTACAATCCAGTCCTTGCTGGCATAAACAGCTTGTAGCTGTTCAATGCATTCATTATAACTCTCACTAGCAACAGGATATCCACTTATGGTGTGTTTGGCATCTCCTTTAAGGACATATCTCAAGATGGTAAACTTTGTCATAGTTGGTATAGAAGTACTATGTACTAAACTATCAAACATATCCCTAACCTAACCTAACCTAAGCTAATATTATTTACTGTTTTAGCTAGATTGTTATATTCTATGTCTTCCTCTTCAGAATCCCTTTTAAGGGGCTTATCCTCGACATATTCTTCATATTTCCTATTATATCTTCCAAATCTTTCTGTTAGGGTTTGATGACATCTTTCTAAATAACTAACAAGTTTCTCATCATCTTTATTAAGTTCTGTTTGACACCGAGCACAATCACGTTGAAACAATTCCCTAAGACTTTGTAATGCCTCAGATTTGACCGACACATTGAGAAAGCAAATAAAACTTAAGAAAACAACAAACAAATAGTTGATGTAATTATATTATCAAAGAAACCAAGATCTTCTTTACACATCCACAATGCAACAAACATTCACTCTGTAAAGAGTATCATAAGACAATCTTCCAAAATTTCAAGATAACTTAGTTATTTAATTTTCGTCAGTCATGACGCCAATCCTCAGAGTGTAAAACACACTATTCATCGACAAAACGACGCTGTTAAGTCATCAACAGTAAATGGAAAATGTAATATAATACACATTGGTCATCAAATAAACGACACTGTGCTCCTAGCAGTAGGTGGGTCACTACCTTCTGTTTATTTATCGTAAACAGAGGAATCAATACGACATTCTAGACATCGTTAAATGGGAAATATGTAAACACAAATCCCCAACTAATAACCACTGTTAACCCAGCCGAAATTGGGTACTAATTTCCAATTCACTTAATTGACTTTCAACTACGAAAGTATATTTCGTTTCCACACAGAGAGAAACACTTTATTCACGCGGGAAAAGGATACTCTTTTTTATTTCAACACCCACTAAAATTTCAAAGTTATGTTCGCAATATTCACGCAAATACATGCAATGCTTTTTTTCGCTGGAATATGGACGGCTTTAACCGTAGAATTTCACAATAACTTCATACAAGGCTGGAGTTTATCTAAATGTACATTATCTTTACCATTACCACACCAATTCTCATCCAGTTCGAAGGACCAAAAGCTGTGGAGGATTTCCTATGTGTTTTTACCCTTCGATCTTATAACCCCCTAAATTCAGAAATCCTGAAACGGCTCTGTTAGAGGCCTACAAACGATCTAAAAATTAAATCCTCTACCAATAAAATATAATTAATATTACATGCATAGACACACATGCAAATATGTTATAAGGGGGTTTGTGAACTGTTGATGTGTGAATTATTAAATAAATTCTCCTCATCTTAAATTAAAACTTCCTCCTACAGAATAACAAATTTTCCAACATACATTCTACCTACGAGTGTTCTATTAAATGAGCTCATTCTGTCCCTCACACGTAGTTATAAACATTGTTAGAAAAAAGTTAAATCTGTACTCATATATCCGGAAACCCAAATGTCGTCAGTAATCACAGGACTCCGAATCAAACTCGAATATCTTCTGATTCACATATCTCTACCGTGTTCTTCTGCTTGAGTGTCTCGTAGTGCCTCAAAAGAGCAACTGATTACGCATTATTAACGTATATGCACCATCAATGATCATGGTAGCAAATGTATTTCAAAAATATTAATTACGACTGCTTTTACACATTAAAATCACGTCACAAACATGAGTGTCTTGTAGTATCTCACAAGATCAACTGCTCGTTTTTTAGAATCTCACCAAACACTCCTTGTTTGTAGGGGTTCCTGGTACTATGGCTAAGGTTTCCTCTATATAGGTGGGAAAAGAGGAAAGAAAACACTTACACATAAAGTCACCGATGGGGTGACATCTTTGTGGTTAAACTTTATTGTATCAGATTTCCCTCTCTGGTACGAATAGTCCAAAGAATGGACTATGCATTATACATACGAATATACGTGTATACTTAATATAAATGAGTAGGTATACATACTATGTCTAAAAGTATACTTACATGCACTTACGTTGTAATAAACAAAACTGTCATGCAAAACAACACTTACATAATGTACGTAGAAATAAACTGTCTTGAAATATATTCAAAACATAGCAGAAACATGTGGGTGTCTCCTCAGATACATATTTGAATTTTCCTTCAAGTGGACCTTTGCTTTGCATTTTTTCCCCTTAAATTACCAAAGTCAAATTTTAATTTAGGATGTGTGCTACCAGAAAAGAGATGAAATGAGTAAAGATAGAAATTCTGTGTGAAGCTTAAATAGAAACTTTTCTCTCTTTTTTCCTTTTTCTCTCTAAATTTTGTGAAAGTTAAAACATCAAAATGAGGCCATCTCTGTCCCAAACCCCCCCCCCCATCCAATGGTCGGGGAAGGGTGGTAGAGGATCTCCGGGGATATAGCAAGAGGAGAAGTGGCTGTTAGGATATTAAAACAGAAAGTCAAGGAATTAGAGACAATGCTTATAAACCTTAATGATAAAATTCGGAATATAGATATATAAATGAAAGAGAATGAAACACTCAGAGAGGATGTAAGATGTTTGGAGGAAGCAAATAAAGCACAAGGGCAAGTGTTAAGAGAACTAGAAAAATGAGTATAGAAGCTGGAAGGGGAAAAGAGTGAACTAGAGACCAGGATTTCTAAACAAGAAGATAATAACAAACAGCTGAATGATAGCCTGAACGAATTAAATGTTAGTTCACTGCCATCTTTTGAGAGAGATGAGATTGCAGCTTGGAATGTCCAGATTGAGGAAACCATCAAACAGTTTAGAAAAGTTTCAGGAGCTGAATACGGAACATGATGCTATGAAAACTTCCTTTGCTGATGCACTAAAGGGGAATGTGGCAGTAAAAGAAACTGTGAAGGTGGTGGTACTGGAAAACATACGAACAGTTGACTATAAAGAGACAGTAATCAAAAAAATTAAAGACCTTGTGATGGAAAGGGCAAATCCACTGATTAAACAGGCACTTGATAAATAGGGGAGAGTGGAATCTCAGGGATAAGCGAATCCCAGGAGCAAACATGGCAGGGGAGACTTGAAGAAAATAAAGCTAGGGTTGTAGACCTGATAAGAAAACTTGGAGTAGTTTGTGACCCTGAGGATATTGTAAACATTCACCAACTAGGTTTAATATTCTAGAGAGGGAAAGCAGAGACCAACAAAAGTAACTTTTGAGAGAGGGAACAAATGTTGAGAAATACTGATGAGGAAAATAAGTTTAAAAGACATTAAAGAATTCAAAGAAGTGTTCATGAGACGATACAGAAAACAGGAAGAAATGGAGAGGATCAAAAACTTGCTGCAAGAGGCTAGAAGGTTAAATGAGGAAAGAAATGCAGAAGAGAAGAAAAAATTTCATTTCAGAGTTCTTCCAGACAAACAAGAGATAACAAAGTTAATGACAGAAGATCAGGGGATGGGGCCTCATTAAGATTGTTATACACAAATGCTGATAGATTAGCTGGTAAGGTAGTAGAATTAAAAGATAGGATTCACAATAGTAAGGCAGATATAGTACAGGTTACAGATACTAAGTTGAGTGAGGACATAAGCAGTTTCACAGTTTTTCCTAACCACTTCAGAATATTAAGGGTTGAAAGATCTGAGAGGATTGGTGGAGGGATAGCACTTCTTATAAGTGAAGGGATTCAGG
This sequence comes from Halocaridina rubra, assembly GCA_037179515.1. Classification (NCBI taxonomy): domain Eukaryota; kingdom Metazoa; phylum Arthropoda; class Malacostraca; order Decapoda; family Atyidae; genus Halocaridina; species Halocaridina rubra. Next base: position 718 of record JAXCGZ010010160.1, on the reverse strand, counting down.
TTGAAAAAATAAACTTGGCCATAGAAAGTGAGTTAAAGGAATTTCTTGTTGCTCACATAAATTCTGGGTCAGAGGGCATTATAATAACTCTTGTACATAACACACAAAGGAACCAACATAGGCTAGAAGATTATGAGGAAAGTCATATATTATTTATTTTATTTTATTAATTTATTGCGCCAAGGCGTCAGACATTACATGAATTCATAAAAATAATGCTTCAAATGGATACAAAACCAAGAATAGAACATAGTTTACAGGGAGGTGTACACATTGATAAAACATTGCTGCATACTAACACACAACTCACAGTATGGCAGCACAGAGTACATTATATACAAAAGTAAAGCTCAGAGAAACACAGAATACACAAACAGAATTATACAGCAACATACAGAAAATATATGTATAATTCAATATAATTAATGGCCACCAAAGTGAGGATAATGAGCAAGAATAACATCAAGGTTGTCATCATTAAGTAAAAATGAGCAGATCTGTATTAAGTTCTGACCTCGTGGTAAAACATCTCTCACTGTGGGGCGCTGAAGACAATAGTGGTCAAGAGTGTTAACATTAGGACGGTCGCATAATTTACAGGAGGTGTACTGTGGCATATCTAGAGTCTGGGAGACCTGCCATAAAGGCCGATACCCCATTCTGAGCCGAGCACTAACTACATTGTTTTTCCACACCATTAAGCCGCGTCTGCGATACT